>NW_026493680.1:0-11233 GCF_026875155.1 Cherax quadricarinatus
TTTTCAAAAAAATTCACCTTTGGCTGGGGAATTGTTGGGAGGTGTGTTGTCAATTTCTGCAGGTTCGGGGAAACTGCACTTAATCCTCAGTACCCAAAGCCAGGGCCACCCCGCCCTGGATTCCATCTACTTTCCCCAGTAGAGGAAGGAGGAGACTCCTCTCCAACATCGTACTGTGGGCACGGTCTTGTGCAATGATGGTTGTATATTACTGTTTTTGTGGTGGTTTGGGTAGTGTCCCTAGGAGAGTCTGGGCTGGCAGTAAGGCTGGGGGCTGGGTCTGGGTCAGCACTCACTGGGCTGGGGGGTGGGGCTGGGTCTGGGCCGCACCAGCACTGAGGGTATTGGTGCTATGCCTGGGGAGCCTGGGCCAGCACCAGCACTGTGGGTATTAGTGCTATGACTGGGGGATGGGTCTGGCTTAGCACCATGTGGGTGACTAGGTAGTTTCGAGTCATCTGTTGTGGTATGGACATCTGCATTTTTTGATACACTATCTCTTTCTCCATGTTTTATATATTTTTGGTAGACTATCCAAGCGGTCATCCTTGTTTTCTTGATTATTTTATCATTTATTACTTCCTTAGTACCTTTCTGATACCTGCCCAAAGTTCTACATCTTTATTGCACAACCAGAAGCACCTTGCTAGTTCGTGTCATTTTTTGAGGCTGTATTTAGTCTAGTACAAGAGATATGATGTTTGGAAGAGAATAGGTTGCATGTGATTCTGGATTTCCTTCCAAGGATTTTTTTACATGTCCCACAGATATGCTGTGCTGACATCCTGTCTGTATCCTACTACACTGTATGCCACGGAAGAAAACTGATTTCCACTTTACCTTTCTCTTGCTGGTGCCAGTATATGCAAGATGTATTTATACGAACCAAGTTTGCATATGTGGGTGGTGGTTGTAGGATGGGTGTAGGGTGGGTGGCGGGTGTTGGGTGGGTGGTGGTGCAGGGTGGGTGGTGGGTGTAGGGTGGGTGGTGGTGTAGGGTGGGTGGTGGTGTGGAGTGGGTGGTGGGTGCAGGGTGGGTGTGAGCCGGCAGACTTGCCCACACTCCACACTTCACTTAGTTAGGCCTACGCTAACTTCCCCCTACACTTCTAAGGAAAAATTATTTCCTGTTTAGTAGAGGTAACGGTCATATGCTCAATTTATGTATGCTGTGATTCCCTGCACTCATGCTAACCATCACTCATTTCATATCTTATGACTATAGTAGTTACTTATCCGTTATTAACACTTCACTGGACCTCTGCAATAGTTCGCTAGTGCCAGTCGCTTGTAAGATATTCCCCTTTCTACACTGTATATTGTAGAGGTAACGGTTGTATGCTCACCCAGATCTTTCCTTGATGAAGTTTTGCAGTTTTTGGCCACCTAGACTATACTCTGTCTGTGGTCTTCTTTGCCCTTCCCCGATCTTCATGACTTTGCATTTGACAGGGTTAAATTCAAGGAGCCAGTTGCTGGAACAGGCTTGTAGCCTGCCAGGTCTCTTTGTAGTCCTGCCTGATCCTCGACCGATTTGATTCTCCTCATTAACTTCACATAAATCTGCAAACAAGGACACTTCTGAGTCTATCCCTTCCATTATGTCATTCACGTATACCGAAAACAGGACAGGTACTCGGGACTGACTCCTGTGGAACCCCGCTTGTCACAGGCGCCCAATACGACACGTCATCACGTACCTTGCCTCGTGTTGCCTCCCTGTCAGATATTCTCTGATTCATTGCAGTGCCTTTCCTTTTTATGTGTGCTGATCCTCTAACTTTGCATTAACCTCTTGTGAGGAACTGTGTCAAAGGCCTTGTTGCAGTCCAAGAAAATACAGTCTATCTACCCCTCTCTCTTTTGTTTTACTTCTGTCACCTTGTCATAAAACTCCAATAGGATTGTAACACAGGATTTTCCTTCCCTGAAACCGTGCTGGTTTCGATTATATGCTTGTTTCTTTCCAGGTGCTCCACCGCTCTCCTCCTGATGATCTTCTCCATGACTTTGCATACTATACACATTAGTGACACAGGTCTGTAGTTGAATGCCTCTGTCTGTCTCCATTTTTAAAAATTTGGACTACATTTGCCATCTTCCATACCTCAGGTAGTTGCTCAGTTTCAATGGATGTGTTGAAGATCTTTGTTAGTGGCATACACAGCATCTCTGCTCACTCTCTCTATGGACCCACGGAGAAATATTGTCTGGTCCCATCGCCTTTTAGGTATCAAGTTCACATAGCAGCTTCTTCACCTCCTTTCCTCGATTATGTGTACCTCATCCAGCACTTGTTGGTGTACCCCACTGTTCTGAATTCCTGGAATCCTACCTGTTTCCACTGTATATACTCTTTAAATCTCATGTTGAGCTCCTCATATACCTCTTGGTCGTTTCTTGTGAACTCCCGACCATCCTTTTTCAGCCTTATTACCTGGTCCTTGGCTGTTGTTTTCCTCCCGAAGTGGATATACAACAGCTTCGGGTCAGGTTTGACTTTCGATGCTATGTCATTTTCGTATTGTCACTGAACCTCCCTTATAATCTGTGGATGTTCGTTTTCTGGCTCTTCGGCTAATCTCTTTATTTTCCTGGGTCCTTTGTCTTCTGTACCTTTTCCATTCTCTAGTGCACCTAGTTTTTGCCTCCCTACACCTTTGGGTGAACCAAGGACTCGTTCTGGTCTTCCCATTATTTCTGTTTCCCTTGAAGAAACGTCTCCTCTGCCTCCTTGCATTTTGTTGTCACATAGTCCATCATTTCTTTACTAGTTTTCCCGCCAGTTCTCTCTCCCACAGATCGTCTTGCAGGAAGTTCCTCATGCTTGTGTAGTCCCCCCTTTTGTAACATGGCTTTTTTGCGTCCTATTCCTGCTACTCTCTCCACTTGTAGCCCAACTATGTAATCTAAGCACAAAACTACATGATCACTAGCTCCTAGGGGCCTTTCATACATAATAATTTTGATGTCCGAACTTCTCAAGGTGAATACAAGGGCCAGTCTTACTGGATCATCTTCACTCTCTCCCTGATAGTGTCTCTAACTGTTGATGCATGAGATTTTTCCAGAACCACATCCATCATCCTGGCTCTCCTTGTTTTGGAACCCCCATGGATCTCCAGGTTTTCCCAGTCAATCTCCTTCTGATTGAAATCACCCATAACTAGAAAACTTTGCACCCCCCATGTGAGCTCTTTTGGCCCCCTCAGCAAGTTTTTTCAATCATTGCTCTGTTGCTCTCATTGTATTCTTCTCTTGGCCCTCCTGCAGTTCTGTGGCAGGTTGTACATTACTGCAATTACCACCTTATGGGCCTCAGACTGGATTGTTCCTACTAAGTAGTCTCTTTCGCACATACCATCCATTCCTTCCATTTCCTCAAATCCCCACCACTTTTAATGAGCAGTGCAACTCCTCCTCCACCTCTCCTCCCTCTATCTCTCCTGAGAATTTGATATCCGGGTGGAAAGATTGCATCTGTTATCCTGGTGAGGTTCATTTCTGCGAGTACAATTATGTCTAGGGATGTGTTCTTAATTCTTTCATGCCACTCCTTTCACTTAATTGTTATTGCGTATGCATTTGTATACCACACCTTCAACTTACGTAAAACTGTGGTCTGGGGGTACATTGGGGCTGGGAAAGTGAGAGACCTGCTAAGGAACTATGGGTGGGTGCAGTGAGGGTGGAGATTGTAATGAGGTGCGTGGAGACATTAAATGTGGCATGTGAGTTTTGGGTTAGAATGTTTGGTTGCATTGGGGATGTCCTGGTCGGGGGATTCTGTAGGTGGTTGTGAGGGAGGCTGTGCTTGATCTTCCTCCTGAGTCTGGATTCTCTTGTCCAACTCCATCTTCACCTCTCTTTTTGCCTTTCATCTTTATACCATCTCTTTCAGTTTCTGCATTTCTTCTCATGTTCGTCGTGGTTGAGATACACCATCTGGTATGTGGGATCCTGTTTCGAGTCGATTCCGCCTTGAGAGTCACTTTGACTGGCTGGGTTCTTCTTCTTGCAAACCCCCCTATTCTCTGAAAATTTGCCAGCTGGATCATGTCATCTCCTATTGTTTTTTTTTTTTTTTACACAGGGTTTGACAAGTTAAGGATCCCTAGCTTTATTGACAAGCTATTTACAGGCTAAGGATTCCTAACTTTATTGGCAAGCTAAGAGCTGTTACCTACATCAGCTCATTTGAAAGCATTTTTATTGTTATGAGACATACAAGTAGGGAACAGGATGAAGTTGGAGCCATCTATGGGCCAGCATTTTCATTTGATCAACTGACTTTATCTCGTTGACATCAATATGCTGTACGAATGTTTTCCATACTCGAGTCATCCTGGGTATGTATGATCTCAGATGGAGTGATGTTCTGGAGAAGGGTACAGCCAGAGTGAAGTTGCTGCTTTCTGCCCGTCTTGTGGGATAAAAGCTTGTTTCAAAAGCTGTCCTCGAAGTGGATCCAAGTGTGGTATTTTGACAATATTGGCCTTAAGATAAGATAAGATAAGATTTCGTTCGAATTTTTAACCCCGGAGGGTTAACCACCCAGGATAACCCAAGAAAGTCAGTGAGTCATCGAGGACTGTCTAACTTATTTCCAATGGGTCCTTAATCTTGTCCCCCAGGATGCGACCCACACCAGTCGACTAACACCCAGGTACCTATTTGCTGCTAGGTGAACAGGACAACAGGTGTAAGGAAACGTGTCGAAATGTTTCCACCCGCCGGGAATCGAACCCGGGCCCTCCGTGTGTGAAGCGGGTGCTTTAGCCACCAGGCCACCGGGCCACCTTGTACATAACAGTAAGGCCACCCACATCCTCCTATGTTGAAGGCTCTGCTGAAATGACAGATCTATCCAGGATGGGTCCAGGCGAGAGATGAGACGTCTTGCTCTGTTCTCTACTCTGTCAAGCAGTCGCAGATGAGAGGGGGGGGCAGGCAAACCAAGAAAGTGGAGCATACTCAAGGTGTGAGCGTACTTGTGCCCTTTTACAGGATCTTGCAACCCCTACTGTCAAGCAGATGCGAGATACGGCGAAGTGCTGTAAGCTTCCTGGCTGCCTTGTTTGCAAGATTTACAACATGGTTCTTCATGGTTAGTTTGGAGTCAAATTTCCACCCCAAGGATATCAACTTCTTCTCCAGGTGCCAACACCCTCCCATTCATCCTTACTACTGCACCAGCATTACCATGATGGTGCCTAGAGACGATCATCATTTGCGTTTTTCTCAGGTGCAAATGTTACTTGCCATCTATTTCCCCAAGCTGATATAGCTCTCAGCTGGTGATTGATGTAGCTTAGAGCAGCTGGCATTTCTTCTCTTGGGTAAGTGAATGTCAGTGTACAGTCGTCTGCTATGCATGTGATTCTGGGGTGAGATGAAGAAGGTCGTTGAAGTAGACATTCCATAACAATGGACCCAGCACGCTTCCTTGTGGAACACTTGCCCAATAGGATGTCTTGCTGATTCCATTCCATTGAGAACTACACTTAGAGATCTACCATGAAGGTTAATCACTGAGGAGACACAGCGTAGAGCCTGCAATTCCCAGTGGTTGAAGTTTTGCTAAGAGGCCCTGGTGCCACACCCGTCGAATGCGCCAGCAATGTCCAGTGCTACCACACAGCTGACTTTGGATTCATCCAGTGACTGGTGCCACTTAGTGGAGAGGTTTAACAACAGATCAGCAGCAGAGTAACCTTTCCTGAAGCCATATTGATGATCACAAAGTAGTGCGTGGTAGTCAAAAAAAATCTGTCATTTGTCTTGAGATTATTGTCTCAAGGATCTTACCAGTGATTGACAGGAGTGACACTGGTAAGATAAGATAAGATAAGATAAGATTTCGTTCGGATTTTTAACCCCGGAGGGTTTTGCCACCCAGGATAACCCAAGAAAGTCAGTGCGTCATCGAGGACTGTCTAACTTATTTCCATTGGGGTCCTTAATCTTGTCCCCCAGGATGCCACCCACACAGTCGACTAACACCCAGGTACTATTTGCTGCTAGGTGGAACAGGACAAACAGGTGTAAGGAAACGTGTCGATGTTCCACCCGCGGGAATCGAACGGGCCCTCCGTGTGGAAGCGGGAGTTTTGCCACCTTGCTCTTTTTTTGTGACAGAGACTAACATTTGCCCTCTTCCATAGAGAGGGCCATTTAACACTGTACCAGGCAGTGCTGAAAGATGCGAGTTAGAGGTGCTGCTAGCTGGTCTGAACATCTTCTCAACAATCTTGGCTCAACTTGTCTGGGCCCACAGCCTTTTCTTAGTCAAGCGATTTAGACGAAATGCACCTCCTTCCTGCCTTATTGTCACCAACTGGACAGTTTTTGAACAGTTCTTGCAGCTAGCCAAGGAGGGTCCTTGCTGGATATGGAACTTGCATTTTGGTAGCAAAGTGTTCAGCAAAGAGGTCCGCCTTCTCTTGACTACTAGTAGAGGTGGTCCCATCTGTCGATTTAGAGGTGGGAATTAGTTCATCAGGCAGATAACCTTGCTCTGTCCTTGGACCAGGGACCACAGGTTTTGGCGCCTACACTACCATGATTGCTAGCTACTTTTAGCGTCACCTCCATTTAGCAATAACCCACTTTTTGAACATCACCCATATGCCTACAGGTTTTTGGTGTGCAAGTTCCTGTTATATGTGTAGGATGTCTCTTTATCTTCGCCATGCTTTGTACTTAGCAGTGATCAGCCTCTCTACAACGAAAGGCCAACCAAGGCCTGATCTGTTGGCTTCGTCACATATTGCCTGGTGAGGAATGTGTTCTTGTTGTAGATTAAGGATGTGTCAGTGAAGGATGCTTTTATGATGCTTTGATCACTTTTCCCCTCCTGCCTTTTTGCTTCGTAAGTTTTCCCTTCAACTTCCTGGAGCCCATAAAGAAAGACTGACCCACTCCCTTTCATTTCCCACTGTTATCTTATGTATCCCCTGATTCGATTTAGTGCCTCTATTGCAGCATTCCTTCTTCAATTCTTCACTATCTGTTATCCTTGGGCCCAGAGGCCTCGTTGCTTTCCTTCTCAGCTTTCCTTGGGCTCTGCTGTGGTCTGTTAGGGCCTCCACAATATTGCTTAGTTCCTTCATTTTTACAGTCCCCTCGATTGCTTCTGACGTGATTCTCTCTTTTTCTTGGGCTCTGGCGATGGTCTGATAGGGCTTCTGCATTCCGTTTCACTTCGTTATTCCCTACAGGCCCCTCGTTTGTGACTGAGGTAGCAGTCTCTGATGTCATTCCCAAATTGTTCTTTGTTCTTTAGGCTGTTTCATAATTTAGTTCCTCTTCTAATCTCTGTATTTTTGCCTCTGTGCTGTGTCTTAGCCACTCCCACTTCACGTTTTCTGCATCTATCTCTCCTCAAAACAATGCAACAGAGTGTGGTGTGTGTGTGTGTGTGTGTTTAGTGTGTGTGTGTGTGTGTGTGTTTACTCACCGTAATTGTGGTTGCAGGGTCGAGATCAGCTCCTGCTCCGCTTCTTCATGGCCATTTACTGGGTTCTCCCTCTCCATGCCTCAATGAGCTTTATTGTACCCTCATCTTAAAACTATGTATGGTTCCTGGTTCCTGGTTATGCACGTAAAAAGTTCTGTCAAGCACCTTAACTATTGGAACTCTTGGAAGCAACTTGACTTGTACTCATTGGAACGCAGGAGAGAGAGATATTCATAATCTTACACTGGAAATCCTTGAAGGGAATGGTCCTGATTCTGCACACACAGAAAATCACTCCCTACGAATGTAAATGCTGGGCAGGCGATGCAAAATTACCCCCAATTAAAGTAGGCGCCAATTGATACAATAGGAGAAACACCATAAGTGTCTGGGGCCCAAGACTGCTCAACCAGCCTCCCATCAGACATTAGGGGATAATACCAATAAAACCCTGGCTGCCATCAGAGGAGATGGACAGATACCTAAAGTCAGTGCGGATCAGCCGGGTGTGGCTGTATGTTGGACTGTGTGTGGCCAGCAGTAATAACAGCCTGGTTGATCAGTCCTGCAATCCCACGGGAGGCATGTCATGGACCTGGGCCGCGGGGGCGTTGATCCCATAAATAACCTCCAGGTAACCTCCCGGTAATCCAGGTTTTACATCACTTGCCTGGTCCTTCATTTTCTTGCTAATCTCTTCTTGCTTCCTTCCTCACTCTTTTCCCCTTTGTGAGGTCTTCCACCCAGTCTTCCCTCCCGGGTTCATCCACAAGTCCCCTGGTTCTCCGTTGCGCTCTTTGGCAACCCATATTTTTTTGTCACTACACTAAGAAAAACTTATGTATTTTTGTGTGGTCGTTTGTGATATGTGTTCGTGAGTGTGTGTGTGTGTGTGTGTGTGTGTGTTTTGTGTGTGTGTGTGTGTGTGGTGCATGCACGTGTGTGTGTTTGTGTGTGTGTGTGTGTGTGTACTCACCTAATTGTACTCACCTAATTGTGGTTGCAGGGGTCGAGACTCAGCTCCTGGCCCCGCCTCTTCACTGATCGCTACTGGATCCTCTCTCTCTCTGCTTCCTGAGCTTTGTCATACCTCTTCTTAAAACTATGTATGGTTCCTGCCTCCACTACTTCACTTGCTAGGCTATTCCACTTGCTGACAACTCTATGACTGAAGAAATACTTCCTAACGTCCCTGTGACTCGTCTGAGTCTTCAGCTTCCAGTTGTGACCCCTTGTCCCTGTGTCCCCTCTCTGGAACATCCTATCTCTGTCCACCTTGTCTATTCCCCGCAGTATCTTGTATGTCGTTATCATGTCTCCCCTGACCCTTCTGTCCTCCAGTGTCGTCAGTCCGATTTCCCTTAACCTTTCCTCGTACGACATTCCCTTGAGCTCTGGGACTAGCCTTGTTGCAAACCTTTGTACTTTCTCTAACTTCTTGACGTGCTTGACCAGGTGTGGGTTCCAGACTGGTGCTGCATACTCCAGTATGGGCCTAACATACACAGTGTACAGTGTCTTGAACGATTCCTTATTAAGGTATCGGAACGCTATTCTCAGGTTTGCCAGGCGCCCATATGCTGCAGCGGTTATTTGGTTGATGTGTGCCTCCGGTGATGTGCTCGGTGTTATGGTCACCCCAAGGTCTTTCTCCCTGAGTGAGGTCTGTAGTCTTTGTCCACCTAGCCTATACTCTGTCTGCGGTCTTCTTTGCCCCTCCCCAATCTTCATGACTTTGCATTTGGCTGGATTGAATTCGAGAAGCCAGTTACTGGACACATGTCCAGCCTCTCCAGGTCTCTTTGCAGTCCTGCCTCATCCTCGTCCGATTTAATTCTTCTCATCAACTTCACGTCATCTGCGAACAGGGACACTTCAGAGTCTATTCCTTCCATCATGTCGTTCACATATATCAAAAATAGCACTGGTCCTAGAACTGACCCCTGTGGGACCCCGCTCGTAACAGGCGCCCACTGTGATACCTCTTCACGTACCATGACTCGTTGCTGCCTCCCTGTCAGGTATTCCCTTATCCATTGCAGTGCCCTTCCTTTTACGTGTGCCTGATCCTCCAGCTTCTGCACAATCTCTTGGGGGGAAAAACTGTGTAAAAGGGGCCTCCTGCAGTTAGGAAAACGCAATTCCCCAAACCCCTCTTTAGTCTTACTTTGTTCCCCTTGTCATAAAACCCCGGAGTTTTGTGATCAAGATTTCCCTTTCCCATGAACCCAGCGGTTTTCATTTTAATTTGTTCCTTTCCGGGTGTTCGACCACCTCCCCCTGTAATCTTCTCTGCTTTGCACACAATACATGCAGAGACACAGGTTGTAGTTTAGTGCCTCGTTTCTTTTTCCCTTTTCTTAAATATGGGGTACATTAGCTGTTTCCATTTTCAGGTAGTTCCCCAGTTTCAAGGGTGTGTTGAAGAGTGGTTAGAGGCCAACAGCTTCTGCCCTTCTCTAAGGCCCCAGGGGGAGTGTTGCCCCGGTCCCCATCCCCTTTTGAGGGTCAAGGTCATTTAAGAGCTTCTTCACCTCCCCCTCGTTGTTCGTTGTATCCAACACTTTTTGGGTTATTCCCTTTTGATGTTCCCTTTTTTGTTCTGTCTTCCCACACCCCTTCCTGTTCTACTGTAAAATTTCCCTTAAATCTCCTTTTCAGCTCCTCACATCCCTCCTGATCATTTCTTGTGAGTTCCCCACCTTTGCCCTTTAAATTGTGTGTGTGTTGGGTGTGTGTTTTTGTGTTTTGTGTGTGTGTTGTGGTGTTGTGTGTGTGTGTGTGGTGGGGGTTGTGTGTGTGGTGTGTGTGTTTTGTGTGTGTGTTTTTGTGTGTTGTGTATATATTATTGGTGTGTGTGACCCTGTTTTTCCCAACTTTTGCATAGTCTTTGTGGGGAAAACTGTGTCAAATGCCTTCTTACCCCAAGAAAATGCAATCTACCCCCCTCTCTTCGTGTCTTTTTAAAAACATAAGAACAAAAGAAAGAAGGAACACTGCGCAGGCTTATGCCCCACGAGGCAGGTCCAATTCTTCCACTGGGTTAAGCCAATGCCCTTTGGGCCCAGTCAGGTCTCACTTACTTAAGGGAGGAGCACGGGATCCAGCCTAGTAGCAAAAGTAAAACTGTAGGTCCCCTCACAGCCAACCCCCACCCACTCATGTATTTATCCAACTTGAAAATAAATTTGAATGGCCGGTTTTTTTCCCCTTGCAAAACCCCCCTGTTCTCAGAAATTTATTAGCTAGATCGCGTTTCCTTCCCATTGCTTTTTGATACTTTTAATCATTTCTTTCTCCTCCTGTCTTTTGTTCGTAAGTTTTCCCTTCAAATTCCTGGAGCCATGAACAAAAAGGGCCTCCATTTTCTCCTCCCCCTGTATTTTTTTTCCATCCTCTAAGACAATATAGTTGCTTTTCCCGCAGTGTTTTTTTGCCCAATCCCCTTTTCTAGTGATGTCTTTGTGCTCAGTGGTCTGCCCTTTTTTCCAGCTTTTCCGGGCACTGCTGTGGTTTTGTTGGATCTCTGCTTATCTTTTGCTCCTTAATTTTTTTTGGGCCCGTATTTATTCCCGGTGTCCCTCCTCTTTTCCCGGCTCCCGGTGATCTGATAGGGCCTCCCCATCAGTATAGCTCATTTGTTCCCCACAGTTCCCCATCTTTGAGATGTAGAAGTTTTGATGTCTACCCGTGCTGTCTTCGGTTTTTAGACGTCAATTTTTTTCTTCCTCTTTAATCTTTTATTTTTCTCATTTCCCTTTTTTCCCTTTTTTT
>NW_026493683.1:0-22199 GCF_026875155.1 Cherax quadricarinatus
GTGAATACTAAGGTAGATAATGCAGTGTGGATAATGCGTGTGAGATACATACAGTGGATACATAGAGTGTGAGATACATTCAGGGGTGAGATACATACATTGGAGATACATACAGTATGAGATACATACATATGAGATACATACAGTGTGAGATACATACAGTGTGAGATACAAAACAGTTTGAGATACATACAGTGTGAGATACATAGATTTGTGAAATACATACAGTGTGAGATACATACAGTGTGAGATACATACAGCGAGATACATACAGTGTGACTACATACAGTGAGATAAAATACAGTGTGAGAACATACAGTGTGAGATACATACAGTGTGAGATACATACAGTGTGAGATACATAGAGTGTGAAATACATACAGTGTGAGATACATAGAGTGCGAAATACATACAGTGTGAGATACATACAGTGTGATATAAATACAGTGTGAGATACATACAGTGTGAGATACATACAGTGTGAGATACATACAGTATGAGATACATACAGTGTGAGATACATACAGTGTGAGATACATACAGTTTGAGATACATACAGTGTGAGATACATAGAGTGTGAAATACATACAGTGTGAGATACATACAGTGTGAGATACTTTACAGCGAGATACATACAGTGAAGGCTACATACATTTGAGATACATACAGTGTGAGATACATACAGTGTGAGATACATACAGTGTGAGATACATACAGTGTGAGATACATAGAGTGTGAAATACATACAGTGTGAGATACATAGAGTGCGAAATACATACAGTGTGAGATACATACAGTGTGATATAAATACAGTGTGAGATACATACAGTGTGAGATACATACAGTGTGAGATACATACAGTGTGAGATACATACAGTGTGAGATTTATTTTATTTTTTTATTTTTATTTTTATTTAGTAATTTAAGCATACAAACAGAGGTACAAAAAATACAGGTAAGAGCAGCATGCCAAAGCCACTTATATGCATAGCATTACGGGCTGGCTTAAAATTAACTTAAGATTAACTAAGCAATGATGAAATCAGTGATAAGACATTATTGTAAACAGATAACTATAAAGCACAAATGAGTATTACAAAGACAGGTCATATGGTTGCATGCATTGTTGTACATTCAGTCGAATGGAGTATTCTGTTAGGTAGTGTATTTAAAAAAATAATGAAGTTAGATTGGGTCCTAGGTTTAACATTTGTGTGATATAATTGTGAAAAAACATTTAAGATATACAATTTATATGGTTCAGTTATTCAGTATTTATTTGGTTTTGAGTGAGTAAGTGATCTTTGAGAAGAGACTTGAATTTATAAACAGTAGTGTTTCTTTTATATTTACGGGTAATGATTCCAGATTTTAGGGCCTTTTATGTGCATTGAGTTTTTGCATAGCGTGAGATGGACACGAGGAACATCAAGAGTGATCTGTGCCTTGTGTTATGGTCATGTGTTCTGTTGAGGTTGGCAAGGAGATGTTTGAGGGGAGGGTTAATATCAGAGTTAAGTGTTCTATGTATGTAAAAAGGTGCAATAATAAGTGTGGATGTTTTTGTATGGTGAGTAGGTTGAGAGTTTTGAATATTGGTGAGTGTGCTGCCTGTAGTGGGAATTTGTTATCATTCTAACTGCAGCCTTTTGTTGGGTAATTAGTGGTCTGAGATGGTTAATTGTTGTTGAGCCCCATGCACAAATTCCATAGGTGAGATAGGGGTAAATAAGAGAGTGATAAAGGGCCAGGGGGGCTGACTGTGGAACATAGTACCGTATCTTCGATAGTATGCCTACAGTCTTGGAAATTTTCTTAGAAATTTGTTGTATATGTGTATAAAATTTGAGTCTATTATCGAGGTGGATTCCTAGGAATTTTCCCTCTGTTAGCTTTGTGATGGGTGATCCGTTTATTGTTATGTTAAGAGGTACATCTGTAGCTCTGTTACCAAACTGAATGAAGTAGGTTTTGTCAATGTTTAGTGTAAGTTTGTTAGTCCTCATCCAGGTAGATATTTTCTGTAATTCGGTGTTTACAGTATTGGCTAGCGTGACTGGCTCGGGTGAGAGAAGACGTATGTAGTGTCATCTGCAAATAGTGTGGGTTTGAGTAATTGCGAAGCATTTGGTAGGTCATTTATGTAAGGAGAAAGAGAAAGGGCCAAGAACACTTCCTGTGGGACACCAACTGTAATTGGTTGTGCGGAAGAGCTTGCCCCATTTGCGTACACATATTGGCTTCTGTTACTGAGGTAAGACTTGAGGTAGTTGAGGGAGTGCCCTCTTATACCATAGTGTGACAATTTTACGTGGAGCAAGTCATGGTCAACTGTATCAAAAGCTTTACGTAAGTCAATGAAGATCCCCAGTGGGACTTCTTTTTTTCTCTATTGCAGTGTATATATGTTCTAGCATGTGTATAATAGCATCATTAGTATTTTTATTAGGCCTGAATCCAAATTGGCAGGGGTTGATAATGTTATGGGAGATGAGGTAGGAGTAGATTCGTTTATGAATTAATTTTTCGAAGATTTTTGAGAGAGGGTGTAAATTGGATATTGGCCTATAGTTATTCAACTCTGTTTGGTCTCCGCCTTTGTGGATCGGGATGACCCTTGCTATTTTGAGAACTGTAGGGAAGGTGGAGGATTCAATGGATTTGTTGAAGAGTGTTGCAATGATTGGTGATAGTACTTGTGACGCTTTTTTGTATATAAAGGGTGGTAAGGTATTTAAATCTCCTGCCTTGTTTTTCAGTGCGTTGATAATAAGGGAGACTTCGTATGGGTTAGTCGGAGCTAGGAACAGTGTGTTCGGGTAGTTGCCAGTGAGGTAGTCATTTGGTGGGGTATCTGAGCTTGGGATTTATTGGCAAGGTTTTGACCTATAGTGGAGAAGAAATCATTGAGTCTGTTTGCTGTTTCTTTTGGGTGGGAGTTGGGGTTCATCTGATTTGCTAATTTTATTTCGCTATGTCGTGATATCTTTTTTGTTCCCAGAATTTCTGATAGGTCTTCCAGGTCTTTTTTATATCACCTCGTAAGTTGGATAATCTGTTCTCATAATACAATTTTTTGCCCTTCTTATCAGGCTGGTTAGGATTGACGAGTAACGTTTTGTTTGGTCTCTGGTTATGTGACCCATTCTGTACTGTTTTTCATATCGGTGTTTTGTATTTATGGATTTGAGAATGCTGGGTGTTAGCCAGGACTGTTCAGTCTCTTTGCTGTCATCTGTTTAGTTTTTTTTAGGGCAGTGCTTGTTATAAAGGTTATTGGGTCTTTTTTAGAAAATTATTAAAACGTTCGTCAATATCTGTATAGACTTCTAGCTCTGTGTGCCAGTCAATGTTTGTTACTGCTGTTGTGAAGTTATTAATGGCTGCCTCATTGTGAAGTCTGAAGGTGACTTTAGTAGTTTTCTTGGGGTATTTTACTAAGAGCTGTTATAAGGAAAGTAGGGTAGTGGTCTGTGGTATTATCTGTAATTATGCCTGATTTTAAAGGGGATATGGTGTTGGTCCAGATGTGGTCAAGTAGGGAAACACTAGTCTCTGTAACTCTTGTAGGTTTTGTTACTGTTGGTAGCAACATGCAGTTACTCATTGTGTTTGGTGAATTCAGAAACGTGTGGGTCCTGGTCTTGCAGGAGATTTATATTGAAGTCACCTGAGAGTAGTAAGTGATCTTTGTTCATGCGTGCATCAGTTATCATACTTCCTAGGTTTTGACTAAATTGGCTAATGTTTGATTGTGGAACTCTGTAGATGTTTATCACTGTGAGAGGTTTTTGTAGGTATTTGGATTTGAATTTAGCTATTATATATTCCCCATGTTCATCCCTTGTGCAAGTATTAGTGATACATTCTAGTTGGTCTGAGTAGTATATGGCTGTGCCACCCCCTTGTTGGTCTGGCCTACAGTTGTGTATGGCTGTGTAACCAGGAATGGCATAGACATCTGTAGTATCAGGCTTTAGCCAGGTTTCAGTTAGTGTAATGATGGACATATTGGCATGCAAGGAATTTAGTAATGCTAGGAGGTCATCATAATGCTTGCTTAAAGATTTGATATTGTAGTTAAAGATAGTTATGTTGTTGTTGGCTCTGAGAAGTGCCTTTGATTGTTCTGCTGTGTAGTAATTACAGTAACTGTTTGAATCATTTAAGTCATTAAATAAGAGGTTGGTATCAGGATCAATGCTTGTAATCATAAGATTTGTAATGAATCTATAGTTAGAATTAAGTAAAAAATAAAGTAAATATTTTTAAAGCTAAAAAAAAAATAGCACCTGAATTATTTAACAAATGTAAAAATAATGAGCTAAGGTAGCTTTTAAAGCTAAAATAAAGGAGACAATATAAAAGGGACTAAAATAATTTGTGGTGAACAAATAAAGTGATGATCAAATAATGGAGCTTGGGAATATGATAGTAGGTAGTACTTTAAAGGTAATTCTTTAAAGTTAGAATTATAATATAAAAGGGACTAATATAAGTTGTGGTGAACAATAAAGTGGTAATCAAATAATTGCACTAAGGTCTAATATAATGACTTTTGTGGAGTCTATGTTTTGAGCTAGAATGAGCTATAGTACAACTAGATTTAATCTAATAATATAACAATACAAATTAAAAATAGCACCAGTCTCTCACTAGTAATTGCACTATGGTCTAATATAATGAATTTGATATTGACTATAGTACAACTGAGTTTAATCTAATAATATAAAAAAGGCACAAGACTCTCAATTGTAATTGCAGTAAGGTGTTATATAAGTTGTTTACAAGAATTAGAGTATAACTAGATTTAAATTGACAAGATAAAATATGCAAGTTAAGGTAGCAAAAGAATAAAAAAAAGTAGAAAAAAAAATATATGGGGTAGTTGGTACTAGTTAGCAAAAGATAGTTAAAGGCCTTGAACAATAATATAATTGAAAAATACACTAATTGCACACACAATATAGTCACTAAGATATGAAACAATCTTAGAGTAGGAATTATAATACAAACTTATAATATAAAAATACAAATTGAAATGGTACTTGCAATTGCACTAGAGTCTGGTATAGGTTGTTGACAAGATCAGGAGTACAACTAGATTTAAATTGACAAAATATAATTCACAATTAAAGTACCAAAAGAATAATAGTAAAAAAATAACAATGGTAATGTCTTGGTTATAATATGATAGTAAGATGGTAGACAGGTACACAGGTACAAGGGATAATATAAAGGTTGGAGTTGAATATATAAACTTGAAAATTTGGCAACAAAATGTTATGGGAAGTATAAAATAATGTTTAATGTACAAAAGTAAAATTGACTGGTAGTAAATATGGTGTTTAATAAAATTTTAGTAAGTAAAAAATGATTACAAAAAAAATGAAAAAGTAATGTTTATTTCATTCAATATTGCACTGGTAGTTATACTAGAGGTTATATGGCAGTACAAGGTAATTAAGAGTACTCTAAGATAGTAAATGTGGTATTAAAACAGGTAAAGTTAATTAGACAAGTAATGGTTATTAAATGTCAAAAATGTTAAGAGTAAATTGAAATTATAGTAAAAATGATAATTATTAATTTTAGTAAAGTAATATCAATTGATAGTATTTAAAAAAAATATGAGGTAGTAATATGGACAGAGAAAGTATCAATTCAGCTAATGTTTAAGCAAACAATAGTAAATAAGAAAATTAAAATAAGGTTTACTTATGCTTACTAGTAAAATCACAAAATGAGGTAGTTGATTATTTAATTACTAAGAGATTGTACAATGAAATTTGAACAATAATGGAGCAAAACATTCACTACACTACGTAGGCTTTTAAGTTGGACATTGTTTAGTTATTCTCTGTAAGATCAGTATCCCTGAGAAATCGTGATAGATCATTCTCGTTCGTGATTGTGTACAGTTTGACCTACATTTGTTTTCCTAACAAGAATTTTCCCATCTCGTGTGAAGCATTGGTGTATTGTGTCATTATTCTCTCGCTTAAGTTTTCTGACTATAAAGGAGGTTCTGACGTTTTTTGGTAAGACACTCGTTTATGTATACCTCTTTCTTTACTTTAATAGATGCAATAATTAAGTCTTTTTTCCTGTCATGTGAGTGGAATTTAAGCATAACACATTTTCTACCATGGGATCCTAGTAACCTGGCTTCTTTTATTTCTGACTCTGGTACAATAACACTTGTTTGGTCCTTTATGATCTGCAGAGTAATTTCTTTACTGTTTGTTTGGTTCATATCACTGGGAAAAAGTGGACTGTTAACTATTACTGCATCCGATAGTTTTTTCTTGTTCAGTTTTATCTTCTTGGAGAGCAAAGTAGTCACTGAACTGGTTATCTAAGTTGTTCTTCCATTCTTTTACTGCTTCTTCAACCTTTGTATTAAGAGATATTATTGTCGGGTATGGGTATCTATGACTGCTTGGATGGTCTTGTCACAGTTAGTCGTTCCTGGTGTTGATAACTTTTGTTCAAGACTGAGGATTTTGTTCTCGAGTTGTGTCATCCTGGTGTCTTGTTTTGTTAGCGTCTCTCGAAGAATTCATATTTTCAATAACTAAGTTGGAGATGTATGTTTTTAGGGTATCTGGATCGTTGGTCATACCTGAGAGACTACTTGTAGGTTGAATCCGGGGAAGAGAGGGGAGGATGGGCTGGTGGCAGCCATGTTTTGTTGTTATTGTTGTGGTGTCGCCTTGAGCGGTGGTGAGTGGGGTGGTTGCTGGGCCGGCCCTCCTCCTGACTACACTTGTTGAATAGTTGATTTTTTCGGTGTTTTCTTGCTGGCCTTGGTGCTGTTTCCTCTTAGATTGCGCTCATAATACTACAGGAATTGTTGTAGTTAAGAAGAAGTTGTAGTTATACAAAGCTTAGGGTTACGTTGTTCGGCTGGCAGTGGGGTTTTTTCTTTCGGTTTCTGGGCAGTCTTCCTTTGATTTCTATTATTTTCGATTTGTAGGTTTCAACTGTTGGTAATCTTTGGTCATTCCCGGGTGCTACATTGGGTAGTGCAGTTTTGCTTGTAACTAGGTCATCATAGGAGCATTGGTAGCTCTGATTGTTGGAGAAAAGTATGGAGCTTGGAAGTCGCTGCTGCCACTGCCGCTAACCCGCTAAAATGATACATTACAGTATGTGATACATACAGGGTGAGATACATACAGTGGGGAGATACATACAGTGTGAGATACATACAGTGTGAGATACATGCAGTGTGAGATTGTTATTGCTGTTCTTACTGCTGAACAGCAGTTTAGGTAGCAATGATACGGCCGTGGACTAGTTTGGCTTTAATTGGATAGGAGTGAGTACACAATGGGCAGTGTGAGGGAGTGACCGCAAGCCAGTCCGTGGAGGGGGAGCACTTGTGTCTATCAAGAATGTCGGCCTAGGAGTGAGAGCGAATGGGCTGAGCCTCCCACTGACCTGGGTGAGCCTACAGAGGGCAGCACCTAAATGCCGCGAAATATGAACTAGTCAGAGCAGACGGCTAGGCTGTGTGTTCTGACAGTACAGGCTGTCTACATTTGCTCGGCCATGCACCTCGCGTCGTCCCAACATGACAATACTGGTGGGCCCGTAGGTATAAAGGAATTACTTACACTAGCTACCCCAGAGAGGGACTGGCTTTCGCTCACTAGTAAATAAAAAATGGACATAAAAATGCAACAGGCAAAAAAAAAAACTCTCCCATCCAGGGGAAGAGAAAACTGGTTTGCCCGCGCTGTTTCATTGAGGAGAGAGTCCGGAGACGTCAGCACTGGAACTAAAATCTTCTATATACAGGTTGTCCGCAGGGCTGAACATCAGTTGACCACTCGTCTACGAACGATGTTGCACCCTCACAACTGCAAACAATGACTGACAGTAGCATTCTCTAAGGTGGGACATGTGACTCAGAGGGCAGCACTGCCCTGACTGTAATACAGGCTCTTTTTTTTTATATAAAAACACTGGGTGCACATACCTACAATAATACTATATCCATGGAATTCATTACACTCTGGGTACCCTTCTAAAAGTATTTACATAATTACATGATGTTGTCCACTCTGACTCCATTATCGACTAGCTATACAATGTGTGCACATTTATACCCATTTCTGCAAGTAAACAATTAGCATAACTAGCGTAGGAGTCAGACAAGTCAGTAGGTACGTCAATGTCACAGAAATGTACTGTTGTCCTGGGTCGCAGGCCATAAGTATGGAGCCTTACTGGGCCGTCTTCCGTATCAGTAGTAGTGGGAGAAGGGATAGACGGGTTGTCCCTAGCATTGGTCTGATTGTGGCGTTGCAACGCACGCGACTCCAGCTCTGCTTCGGCCTGCACATGGTCCACATACTTCATGTGATCAAGGTGGGCTTCCTTGATAGTTCCCGTAGCAATCTCCCTCACCTCGTACTTATTGCCACGGAGCTGTCGTAGGACACGGTAAGGACCCACGAATTTTGGGACAAGTTTGTGCATACCTGGGGTCTGCACTGGGTTGAGCAACATAACTTTGTGACCTGGTTCCACTTTGCTTTCCTTGGCGCGGGCATTGCGCTCAGACGTGAACCTATCAGTAGCTTTCATAAGGTTCTCTCATACCCGCTGGAAGACAAGCTTCGTTGTCCTCATCTTTACTACACTGGGGTTATCAGTATCGTAAGTAGGTCTAGGTGGAGCAAACAGAATTTCATTTGGTAAGCGCTTGTCATAGCCATACAAAGCAAAATGAGGTGTCTCACCGATCGAGCTGTTGAGGGAGGAATTTAATGTACACTGAACATCTGGGATAGCCTCATCCCATGTAGTACAACTTGGGTTAACAGTTACCCTGAGCACCTCCAGGACTTTGCGATTTGTACGTTCAGCAAAACCATTACTCGCAGGGTGGCGTGGAGCTACTGGCGTTTGGTGAATGTTGAATCTGGAGCAAAGATCCTGCATTATGCCATTTTATAAACTCAGACCCATTGTCTGACAGAAGGACACGTGGACAAGTATGACGAAGAACAACATGCTCACGGAAAGCACTAGCGACCGTTTCGGCAGTTTTATCAAGAATGGGTACTAATTCACTGTACAGCGTCAAGTTATCTACCATTACAAGCAGGTGCTTATTTCCCTTCTCCGAGGTAAAGAAGTTCGTCAACAGGTCGACAGAAGTTCTCTCCCAGGGCTCCTTTGTAATGGGATACTTTAGAATGGGGTTAGGACCTGTAATGGTACCCTTGTGCTGTAGGCAAACAACACACTGGTGTACATGCTTGGCAATGTCCGCTGCCATCTTAGGCCAGAAATATTTCATTCGTGGCTGTTTGATACTGCGGTCCTTCCCGGGGTGCGCTACACTGGGACATTGTGGATCAACATTTATAACGAGTTTATTTGGTGTTCTGGTAGTGGGGAGTAAATGATATATCTTCTTCGGAGGCTTCTTACTTTATTGAAAGGTCGTGGTGGGTACACAGGCTTGTGTGTTTGTGCCCATGGCCCGGGCAGGGCCATCCCATGAGAGAGAGCTAGGAGCAGGCCTTTTGTCTTCCTGCTAGGCAGCTGTGTGAGTGAGAGCGAGGCAAGTCTGGGCATACTGAAGTGGCAAGGCCTATAGGTGGCAGCACCAGCATGGCACGAAATATGAACTAAGCTGGCAGACAGCATGGGCTGTCTGTGCAGACAGTACAGGCTGTCTACATACGCTCGGCCACCTACCGCTCGTCGTCCCGATGCGACAATACTGGTGGTAAAAGGAACTCGGTCTCTCTCTCGTAAGAACAAGGCACAGAACACAAAATAAAAACATATATATACATATGGACATGAAAAAAAAACTTCCTACAGGGAGGGAAGAAAAAAACATGTGGGGTGTGCTAAACATCGTGGTCAAAGGCAGTGAGCGTCGAAGTGCATCACTGCACGCCTTCCTGTGTCTGGACAGATACTGCAGCACAGGAGACATTGCTGCGGCTGAGCTGTGACATAACAGGGTACGGTCTCCTCTGGAACGGTGAAGCAGTCATCGTAGGAGTCGCTGCAGGTTTTCACTCAACCTGGGGCACGACATGCTGGTGCCCTCGAGTGAGGCGTCGACAAAACTCGGCAACTGGCAGGACTTCTGGCAAGCAACTCAGGAGGACACTTCTTGACTGGTACTGTCGCTGGGCTGTCACTGCCGCGAGCGTGGAGCGAGTTTGTGGAGCGAGTGGTGGCAGAGACGACTGGGCGAAACATCTGGGAGTCGTAACATCATACACCAGACTGCAGTGAGAGAGCTAGCAGTCAAAGTGACATCTTCTTTGTGCAGGCTGCTCACTGAAGCTTGTGACACGAGGCTGTCACAGCGCCTGCCGACAGTGGCTAACTGCGGCTTGGCGAGTATCATTCTCTGGGCAGTTGGAGTTATAGCAGAGGTTAGTCTAAGCGTCCCCAGACTTGTCTCTCTACATATAACTGCATTCTGAAGGTCTGGAGGTGAAGTGAAACAAATCTCAATGGGAATCGTTGCAGGTACGATTCTGCAGAACATCACGAGCGACGAGCATAAAAGCTTTCTGTACAAGAGGGCTCGGTCACTCGGGGCTGTCTGATAGCTGTCAAACACACTGGTCACACGGGTGACTTAACACAGTGGTGCTACTCAGGTCTGGCTCAGACCTCACTAGACACATGGAACTTTAAACACACCGCGGTACATACGGTACACTAACATGTGAGAACACTGACTGAGAGGAATTAATACACAACATATATCTTCTCTTAGTTTTCTCGACAATAATTTAATAATTACTGAACACTCGACGGTGACATCATGTGATGTCAGGCGTGATGACGTCAGCAGACATCTCGAGGTGACGTCAGGCAGACATCGTGAGGTGACGTCAGCAGACATCGTGACGTCATGAAGTCGGCCAGCATCGTGGGTGACGTCGATGTGATGCGGGCAGCAGACCACAGCATGAGGCCTGGGACATCTGGTAACTCACGTGGCTGGTAGATCCACGTGACATCGCCCACACCCATGTGGCGTCGTGATCCACGTGGCATCGTGATCCATGTGGCATCGTGATCTACATGGCATGCTGATCCACGTAGCTTCGAGTGGCCTCGGGCCCTCGGATACACAGCTGTGGCAATGAATCACACGAAAAACAGCAGAAAACACAGCAGAGGGAGTGGGCAGTGGTGAGTGTATGGTAGACGGGTGAGCGTGAGTAGGGCGAGCATGGGCAAGGTGAGGAACACCCACTCCCTCTCCTCCTCCCCCACCCACAAATACGTGGAGAAGCTCACACTGGACGCAGAAATCACCACAAAACTCACCTCTGTCTTGCTGAAACAGCTGTGCTGAGCTGAACAACAACAGCAGCAACATACAAGTGACGCTGAACACGTGACTTGAGAAACAGCGTGGGATGCTGTAGCGTGGGGTCACTTACAATTCTCGGAGAATTTCGGCAAATTTCGGCTGGATCCTGCTTGTACCTGTGTCTGGATGCTCAAAAGTGCAGACACGACATCAGGATAACTCGTTGAGAGACAGATGCTTCTTGTATAGGGTGATGAAGTGAAGATGACTTCATACCTCTTCCTTCCTCTCTCAGGGCAAACACAACTGCTGCAACCACCGCTTTTCACCATTTATAACGAGTTTATTTGGTGTTCTGGTAGCGGGGAGTAAATGATATATCTTCTTCGGAGGCTTCTTACTTTATTGAAAGGTCGTGGTGGGTACACAGGCTTGTGTGTTTGTGCCCATGGCCCGGGCAGGGCCATCCCACGAGAGAGAGCTAGGAGCAGGCCTTCTGTCTTGCTGCTAGGCCGCTGTGTGAGTGAGAGCGAGGCAAGTCTGGGCATACTGAAGTGGCAAGGCCTATAGGTGGCAGCACCAGCATGGTGCGAAATATGAAATAAGCTGGCAGACAGCATGGGCTGTCTATGCAGACATTACAGGCTGTCTACAAGATACATACAGTGGGAGATACATACAGGGTGAGATACATACAATGTGAGATACATACAGTGTGAGATACATACAGTGTGAGATACATACAGTGTGAGATACATACAGTGTGAGATACATACAGTGTGAGATACATACAGTGTGAGATACATGCAGTGTGAGATACATGCAGTGTGAGATACATACAGAGTGATACATACAGTATGAGATACATACAGTGTGAGATACATACAGTGTGAGATACATACAGTGTGAGATACATACAGTGTGAGATACATACAGTGTGAGATACATACAGTGTGAGATACATGCAGTGTGAGATACATGCAGTGTGAGATACATACAGAGTGATACATACAGTATGAGATACATACAGTGTGAGATACATACAGTGTGAGACACATGCAGTGTGAGATACATACAGTGTGAGATACATGCAGTGTGAGATACATGCAGTGTGAGATACATACAGTGTGAGATACATACAATGTGAGATACATACAGTGTGAGATACATACAGTGTGAGATACATACAGGGTGAGATACATACAGTGTGAGATACATACAGTGTGAGATACATGCAGTGTGAGATACATACAGAGTGATACATACAGTATGAGATACATATAGTGTGAGATACATACAGTGTGAGATACATATAGTGTGAGATACATACAGTGTGAGATACATACAGCGTGAGATACATACAGTGTGAGATACATACAGTGTTCTCAGTAGTATCAGTAACCAGTTACCAGTGTCAGTAGTAGTGACTCACTACCAACTGTCTGTGTGAATCATTTGTTATTCACTGACCTTACTGCTGACCTCAGTATGTTTTGAACGCCGCTCACCCCAGGCATCATTCGTGAGTCAGTTGAAGGACAGACAGGAGAGACACAGGTCAGGCTTGGTACTTCTCATATAGTCCGTCGAATATACGTATTTTCGACCTACGTGAGTGTTATTACTCAATCCACGTTTCGGAACCCAGGGGACAATTGGTGGCAGCGTTGTGGGCGTGAATTCACGGGTATTTCCGTAGATATCAGGAGTTTAAGCTGCCTTTGTGAGTGGTGCCGGCGTCCCCCAGGCTACCTGCCACCTCCAGCAAGCTTCTTCTCTCACCCACCTCAACTGATGCAGTCAGCCTGCAAAGCCAATTGCAGCCACATCTCAAGCTTATGGCTAGTGTGCCTTTTGCTTTAACTTTCGAGGAGTAGATTAAGCCAGTAAATTAAGCCAGCCAGTAAGCCAGTGTGGGAGTACACCAGTGTGTCAGCCTGCCTCAATCATCCAGCCTGTCTCCTGTCATCCACCTGCTCCTTCATGCTGTGTGCATTGTTACACGTCTTCCAGTCAGCCATTCTCGTAGGTTAAGCCAGCAAGACACCCAGCTTCCTAACCCAGCTGAGAGATAGAGACGTAAGCCATGCAAGTTCCTCTGAAGTCTTGTCTCTAATATGGCTTTGTGCTACCAGTTGGATGCTGGTAAGAGTGGTATTCACCATCCCTGTGGAATATAGTGGTTTAAGCCACCTGGGTTTTCTCATGAGGGGTGAGATTTAGGGTGTGCCAGTGAGAGCGCACAGAGAGGGCCACGTTGTTCAGTTTGTTCCCACCATCACCAATCACCATCCCCACCCGCCACATACCCACCATACGGTGTTCTTCACCTTTCTACCACTCACACACTGGGTCAAGAGCTGTACTTCACCTGTATTTTGCCTGTGTTTCACCTGGGTGCCTCCGTTAAAGCCTAAATGTGTGAGTCTCCAGGTTATGCGCATTTCTTCAAGTTTCTTCAGGTGTGGGGTAAAGTGTTGCCGGCAGCAGCCGTGGCGCCATCACCCTCCACCACTGCTTCCAGACTTCCTCACCCTCCACCACTGCTTCCGACTTCCTCACCCCACCACTGCTTCCTTTACTTCCTCACCCTCCACCACTGCTTCCAGCCCTTCCTCACCCT
The DNA here is from genome assembly GCF_026875155.1 of Cherax quadricarinatus. Lineage (NCBI taxonomy): Eukaryota > Metazoa > Arthropoda > Malacostraca > Decapoda > Parastacidae > Cherax > Cherax quadricarinatus. The sequence continues at coordinate 13,938 of NW_026493683.1, forward strand.
CCACCACTGTTTTCCAGACTTCCTCACCCTCCACCACTACTTCCAGCTTCCTCCTCCTCCCCACTGCTTCCATACTTCCTCCCCCTCCACCAGCTTCCAGACTTCCTCACCCTCCACCACTGCTTCCAGACTTCCTCCCCCTCCACCACTGCTTCCAGACTTCCTCACCCTCCACCACTGCTTCCAGACTTCCTCACCCTCCACCACTGCTTCCAGACTTCCTCACCCTCCACCACTGCTTCCAGATTTCCCTCACCCTCCACCACTGCTTCCAGACTTCCTCACCCTCCACCACTGCTTCCAGACTTCCTCACCCTCCACCACTGCTTCCAGATTTCCCTCACCCTCCACCACTGCTTCCAGACTTCCTCACCCTCCCCCACTGCTTCCAGACTTCCTCACCCTCCACCACGGGCTTCAGACTTCCTTTCACCCACCACCACTGCTTCCAGACTTCCTCACCTCCCACCACTGCTTCCAGACTTCCTCACCCTCCACCACTGCTTCCAGACTTCCTCACCCTCCACCACTGCTTCCAGACTTCCTCCCCCTCCACCACTGCTTCCAGACTTCCTCACGCTCCCCCACTGCTTCCAGACTTCCTCACCCACCACCACTACTTCCAGACTTCCTCACCCTCCACCACTGCTTCCAGACTTCCTCACCCTCCACCACTGCTTCCAGACTTCCTCACCCTCCACCACTGCTTCCAGACTTCCTCACCATCCACCACTGCTTCCAGACTTCCTCACCCACCACCACTGTTCCAGACTTCCTCACCCTCCACCACTGCTTCCAGACTTCTCACCCTCCCCCACTGTTCCAGACTTCCTCACCCCCACCATGCTTCCAGACTTCCTCACCCTCCACCACTGCTTCCAGACTTCCTCACCCTCCACCACTGCTTCCAGACTTCTCACCCTCCACCACTGCTTCCAGACTTCCTCACCCTCCACCACTGCTTCCAGATTCCTCACCCTCCCCCACTGCTTCCGACTTCCTCACCCTCCACCACTGCTTCCAGACTTCCTCACCCTCCACCACTGCTTCCAGACTTCCTCACCCTCCACCACTGCTTCCAGACTTCCTCACCTCCCCCACTGCTTCCAGACTTCCTCACCCCTCCACCACTGCTTCCAGACTTCCTCACCCTCCACCACTGCTTTCCAGATTTTCCTCACCCTCCACCACTGCTTCCAGACTTCCTCCCCCTCCACCATGCTTCCAGACTTCCTCACCCTCCCCACTACTTCCAGACTTCCTCCACCCTCCACCACTGCTTCCAGACTTCCTCCCCCTCCACACTGCTTCCAGACTTCCTCACCCTCAACCATGCTTCCAGACTTCCTCCCCTCAACCACTGCTTCCGGGACTTCCTCACCCCTTCACCACTGCTTCCAGACTTCCTCACCCTCCACCACTGTTTCCCAAAGACTTCCTCCCCTCCACCACTGCTTCTAGACTTCCTCACCCTCCACCACTGTTTTCCAGACTTCCTCACCTCCACCATGCTTCCAGACTTCCTCACCCTTCACCACTGCTTCCAGATTTCCTCACCCACCACCACTGCTTCCAGACTTCCTCACCCTCCACCATGCTTCCAGACTTCCTCCCCCTCCACCACTGCTTCCAGACTTCCTCACCCTCCACCACTGCTTCCAGACTTCCTCACCCTCCACCACTGCTTCCAGACTTCCTCACCCCCCACCACTGCTTCCAGATTTCCTCACCCCTCCACCACTACTTTCCAGACTTCCTCACCCTCCACCATTTGCTTCCAGACTTCCTCACCCTCCACCATGCTTCCAGACTTCCTCCACCCTCAACCACTGCTTCCAAACTTCCTCACCCTCAACCACTGCTTCCAGACTTCCTCACCCTTCACCACTGCTTCCAGACTTCCTCCCCCTCCACCACTGCTTCCGACTTCCTCACCTCCACCACTGCTTCCAGACTTCCTCACCCTCCACCACTGCTTCCAGACTTCCTCACCCTCCCCACTGCTTCCAGACTTCCTCACCCACCACCACTACTTCCAGACTTCCTCACCCTCCACCACTGCTTCCAGACTTCCTCACCCTCCCCCAAACTGCTTCCAGACTTCCTCACCCTCCACCACTGCTTCCAGACTTCCTCACCCTCCACCATGTTTTCCAGACTTCTCACCTTCCACCACTGCTTCCGGAATTTCCCTCACCCTCCACCACTGCTTCCAGACTTCCTCACCCTCCACCACTGCTTCCAGACTTCCTCACCTCCACCACTGCTTCCAGACTTCCTCACCCTCCAAACTGCTTCCAGACTTCCTCACCCTCCACCACTGCTTCCAGACTTCCTTCACCCACCACCACTGCTTCCAGACTTCCTCACCCTCCCCCACTGCTTCCAGACTTCCTCACCCCTCCACCACTGCTTCCAGACTTCCTCACCCACCACCACGCTTCCAGACTTCTCACCCACCACCACTGCTTCCAGACTTCCTCACCCACCACCACTGCTTCCAGACTTCCTCCCCCACCACCACTGCTTCCAGACTTCCTCACCCTCCACCACTGCTTCCAGATTCCTCCCCCCTCACCACTGCTTCCAGACTTCCTCACCCTCCACCACTGCTTTCCAGACTTCCTCACCCTCACCACTGCTTCCAGACTTCCTCACCCTCCACCACTGTTTTCCAGACTTCCTCACCCTTCACCACTGCTTCCAGACTTCCTCACCTCCACCACTGCTTCCAGACTTCCTCACCCACCACCACTGCTTCCAGACTTCCTCACCCCCCACCACTGCTTCCAGACTTCCTCACCCTCCACCACTGCTTCCAGATTCCTCACCCTCCACCACTGCTCCAGACTTCCTCACCCTTCACCACTGCTTCCAGACTTCCTCACCCTCCACCACTGCTTCCAGACTTCCTACCCTCCACCACTGCTTCCAGATTTCCTCCCCCTCCACCACGCTTCCAGACTTCCTCACCCTCCACCACTGCTTCCAGACTTCCTCACCCTCCACCAAATGCTTCCAGACTTCCTCACCCCCCACCCTGCTTCCAGACTTCCTCACCCTCCACCACTACTTCCAGACTTCCTCACCCTCCACCACGGCTTCCAGATTTTCCTCACCCTCCACCACTGCTTCCAGACTTCCTCACCCTCCACCACTGCTTCCAGACTTCCTCACCCTCCACCACTGCTTCCAGACTTCCTCACCCTTCACCATGCTTCCAGATTTTCCTCACCCTCACCACTGCTTCCAGACTTCCTCACCTCCACCACTGCTTCCAGACTTCCTCACCCTCCACTATGCTTCCAGACATTCCTCACCCTCCACCACTGCTTCCAGACTTCTCACCCTCCACCACTGCTTCCAGACTTCCTCACCCTCCACCACTGTTTCCCAGACTTCCTCACCCTCCACCACTGCTTCCAGACTTCCTCACCCTCCACCACTGCTTCCAGACTTCCTCACCTCCACCACTACTTCCAGACTTCCTCACCCCTCCACCATGCTTCCAGACTTCCTCACCCTCCACCACTGCTTCCAGACTTCCTCACCCTCCACCACTGCTTCCAGACTTCCTCACCCTCACCACGCTTCCAGACTTCCTCACCCTTCACCACTTGTTCCAGACTTCCTCACCCTCCCCCAAACTGCTTCCAGACTTCCTCACCCTCCACTACTGCTTCCGGGACTTCTAAACCCTCCACCACTGCTTCCAGATTTCCCTCACCCTCCACCACTGTTTCCCAGACTTCCTCACCCTCCCCCACTGCTTCCAGACTTCCTCACCCTCACCACTGTTTCCAGACTTTCCTCACCCTCCACCACTGCTTCCAGACTTCCTCACCCTCCACCACTGCTCCAGACTTCCTCACCCTCCACCACTGTTTCCAGACTTCCTCACCCTCCACCACTGCTTCCAGACTTCCTCACCCTCCACCACTGCTTCCAGATTTCCCTCCCCCTCCACCACTGCTTCCAGACTTCCTCCCCCTCCACCACTGCTTCCAGACTTCCTCACCCTCCACCACTGTTTCCAGACTTCCTCACCCTTCACACTGCTTCCAGACTTCCTCACCCTCCACCACTGCTTCCAGACTTCCTCACCCTCCACCACTGCTTCCAGACTTCCTCACCCTCCACCACTGCTTCCAGACTTCCTCACCCTTCAACCACTGCTTCCAGACTTCCCCCACCCCCCACCACTGTTTTCCAGACTTCCTCACCAAACACCATGCTTCCCAGACTTCCTCACCCTCCACCACTACTTCAGACTTCCTCACCCTCCACCACTGCTTCCGGGATTTCCCTCACCCTCCACCACTGCTCCAGATTTCCTCACCCTCCACCACTGCTTCCAGACTTCCTCACCCTTCACCACTGCTTCCAGACTTCCTCACCCTCCACCACTGTTTCCAGACTTCCTCACCCTACACCACTATTTCCCAGACTTCCTCACCCTCCACCACTGCTTCCAGACTTCCTCACCCTCCACCACTGCTTCCAGACTTCCTCACCCTCCACCACTGCTTCCAGACTTCCTCACCCTCCACCACTGTTTCCAGACTTCCTCACCCCCCACCACTGTTTCCAGACTTCCTAAACCCTTCACCACTGCTTCCAGACTTCCTCACCCTCCACCACTGCTTCCAGACTTCCTCACCCTCCACCACTGTTTCCCAGACTTCCTCACCCTCCCCCAAACTGCTTCCAGACTTCCTCACCCTTCACCACTGCTTCCAGACTTCCTCACCCTCCACCACTGTTTCCAGACTTCCTCACCCTACCCCACTGCTTCCAGACTTCCCCCACCCTCCACCACTACTTCCAGACTTCCTCACCCTCCACCACTGCTTCCAGACTTCCTCACCCTCCCCCCACTGCTTTCCAACTTCCTCACCCTCCCCCATGCTTCCAGACTTCCTCACCTTCACCACTGCTTCCAGACTTCCTCACCCTCACCACTGTTTCCAGATTTTCCTCACCCTACACCACTGCTTCCAGATTTCCCTCACCCCCCACCACTACTTCCAGACTTCCTCACCCTCCACCACTGCTTCCAGACTTCCTCACCCTCCACCACTACTTCCAGACTTCCTCCCCCTCCACCACTGCTTCCAGACTTCCCTCACCCTCCACCACTGCTTCCAAAACTTCAGTGATAAGTTTCGTTTTAGGGACGTTTTTTCTTTTGCATTTAAAGAATTTGCGTTTGTGTGAGACATTTACAGTAAATTTCTTGTGTCGACTCATTTTTTTTTCTGTGTCTTGTGTTTTTTTTTTCCATATTTTTCATATTTCTTTAAAACAAATTCACTCTTAGTGTAATTTTCATTTTTTTAAACGTAAAGTGTTTTTCTTTACTCTGAGTAAATTGTTTTGTTTAATTTTCAATTAAGAGTTAAAGTGTTCAGTGTTTCTTCAGATTTTTATTTTTATTATTTAAACCACATTTTCCCATTGTAACTTTAAATTTTTGCAGTGATTATTGCTGCAGTGATTATTGCTGCAGTGATTATTGGTGCAGTGATTATTGCTGCAGTGATTATTGCTGCTAGTGATTATTGCTGCAGTGATTATTGCTGCAGTGATTATTGCTGCAGTGATTATTACTGCAGTTTATTTTTGCTGCAGTGATTATTTCTACACCTTATTTTACTGCACTTGCTCTGCATGTGAAATTATTTTCTTTTATTGATATTTTTATGTATTATTATTCTCAGTTCATTATTGTTTGTGTCTCTTGTTTTTCATTTTATTAATTTTCCTGATGTTGTCTTTGTATTATATTTTAATTTTGTTTATGCATTCTTAGAAAATATTTAAATTTCCCAGTTATCTCTCTTTGCATACAATTTAGTGATTTTATTTTGTACTTTTTTTCATTGATTTACAATTTTATTAGTAAATTTCTTTATTGAAGTAAGAGTACAGACAGATTTTTTTTGTATTTAATTCAGCCTCCAGTAATATTTTTACTTTTCTTGTTAATTTCAATTTATTTCTTTATCTTAAACCAGCAGTTCCTTACAATGAGTTGTTCTTAGTTGTTCTTAGTTGTTTTAGTTGTTCTTAGTTGTTCTTAGTTGTTCTTAGTTGTTCTTAGTTGTTCTTAGTTGTTCTTAGTTGTTCTTAGTTGTTCTTAGTTGTTCTTAGTTGTTCTTAGTTGTTCTTAGTTGTTCTTAGTTGTTCTTAGTTGTTCTTAGTTATTCTTAGTTGTTCTTAGTTATTCTTAGTTGTTCTTAGTTGTTCTTAGTTGTTCTTAGTTGTTCTTAGTTGTTCTTAGTTGTTCTTAGTTGTTCTTAGTTGTTCTTAGTTGTTCTTAGTTGTTCTTAGTTGTTCTTAGTTGTTCTTAGTTTCAGAATTAGTTAAATCTCTTTTTATTTTTAATTTTAGCATTTGTGTCTTTTTATCATTCATTATTTTTGCCTTATTTTTTTTTGTGCAATTTTTTTTTTCCATTATGTCTCACATACCTTCAAGTGTTTCTTTAGTGAATGGCATCAATCAGCCCTCGCAGGTTACCACTGACCTTGTGGTTTATTCCTAATAGTTCTTTAGAGACTGACAAACCGACGACTTGTCCTTCTCGTAGAACCGACTCATGTGTCCTCCCTTAGTGGCGTAGCTGGTTCTCACCTGCGTGTTCCGAGGTAGGGCTTCCCTCACTTTTCTATCCAAGGTAGAGACCTTTACTGTTCCCTTTCCCTTTCTGTCGACCAGATTATTTCCCTGGTGATCTTCTTTTTGGTTTGCTTCCATGCGAGACTTACGAATTTTTGCTCGACCCTTACCGATGGCATGTCCAAATTGATGACTTGATCGTACCATTTTGGGGTTACCAGCTTGGATCCGAGATCTGCCATACTGCCGCAGAGTAGACGTTCGGATTAAGCCAGTGCATTTCCAGTAGCGTACCCAAGCAGTCAGGCACTGGTGATCCTGTCATTTCTGTCTGTGTTTCACCTACAACTTCAGGCTTGCAAGATAGTGTTTCCAATTGCCTCAAGTGTCCGAGGACGCTCAGATACCTTTGAGTGCTGAGCCTATCCCCGCAATGTCTGCTAGTTCAAGTAGCTGTTTTTTCCACAGGGGAAGCCTTGTCGGAAAACGATTACTTGCAACTATTAATGCCATCTCTTGTTGATGTCACATGCCATCTGCCAAAAAGGGCGTCTCTGTAGCGGCCCAGTGCCCTCTTAGAGTGTCTGTTGTTGTTCATAGTGTTCCAGATGGGTGTCTGCCAATGTGGGGGCACAGGGTGTAGTCCCAGACAATCTGCTTTCCATCCTTCAGGGTAGCACAGTGGCTCCTCAGGGACGCTTTTGGGCTTCATCAGACCTCTGTATGTGGGTTCCCGTTTAAGCTTGGCAACGGGCTGTGGCGAGGCTTTTCTTTATGATGTCATTCACCCTCCCATGTCTGGCATACTTCGTTTCTGCTGTGTGACACACAAGACCATGAAGTCCGAATTGATAAGCTGTCGCCCTGCCGCAAATACACCCGTTCGGTGAGGGTTTGGGGGCGGCTAGGCGAAGAGCAACACAATCCGAATGACTGTGGGTCGAGGGCGGGTGCCCAGGGAGAATTGGGGGCCGCTAACAGGAAATCTCCTGAGTGTGGTGCCTTCATGCAGGAACGAGTTTTTCCCTTTTCCCGAAGCATTGGAGAGCTGTGTGGCGATTTTTTCCAGATCGGTTTTCCCAGTGGGACTGTTTTTGCTCTTTGGGAGGAGCTGGTCTACTGGAGGAGTCTGTAAGGGTGTCCACCGAATCGCTTTCTTCAGGAACCTGGGTCTTTTTAGCTCCTACCCGTCTCTCATGCGTTCGGAACATCTTCTTGACTAATGCATGGAAGCCAAACACGAAGACAGAAAAGCAGAAGCAACATGCGTTTGCTTTACGCCCCCCTATAACCTCCCAGTCGCACTGGGGGGGTTGTCTGATCCCATTGCTCATCCTCTAGTGAACGGTTCCCGTGGCTTCTTAAAAGTTGGATCTCAGGTGTGCGTCATATTCATCGAGGTTGGGTTGTAATAAAGTTGGTAGAATTACCGACAATATGTAAGTAAAAGGACACAAGTGCAACTAATGTGAATTTATTGTGGCAACGTTTCGCTCTCCCGGAGCTTTATCAAGGCCATTACAAACTTGCCCATCACCTGAGCCTTTATATACCCCCTGTGTCCATGTATTTTGTAATGGCTTGAAAAACCGGGAGCGAAACGTTGCCACAAAATGTCCATTAGTTGCACTTGTTCCTTTT
>NW_026493694.1:0-21607 GCF_026875155.1 Cherax quadricarinatus
AAAATTTTAATACAGAAAGGCCACTATTTACAAATAAAACTGAATTTCGGAAAATAATACATTTTTTCCCCACACGGGCGGCCCGGCCAGAAAATCATTGCTAAACGACTCAAATTGCTCATCTGACAATGGTTTACCTGGAGTTTACCTGGAGAGATTTTCCGGGGGTCAACGCCCCCGCGGCCCGGTCTGGGGACCAGGCCTCCTGGTGGATCAGAACCCGATCAACCAGGCTGTTTGCTGCTGGCTCACGCAAACCAACGTACAAGCCACAGCCCGGCTGATCAGAAGTGACTTTAGGTGTTGTCCAGTCCCACTTGAAGACTGCCAGGGTCTGTTGGTAATCCCCCTTATGTGTGCTGGGAGGCAGTTGAACAGTCTCGGCCCCTGACACTTATTTAGGGTCTCTTAACGTGCTAGTGACACCCCTGCTTTTTCTTTGGGGGGGATGGTGCATCGTCTGCCAAGTTTTTTTTGCTTTCGTAGTGAGTGATTTCGTGTGCAAGTTTCGGTACTAGTCCCTCTAGGATTTTCCAGGTGTATATAATCATGTATCTCTCCCCTCCTGCGTTCCAGGAATACGGGTTTAGGAACCTCAAGCGCTCCCAGTAATTGAGGTGTTTTATCTCCGTTATGCGCGCCGTGAAAGGACCTGGGTACATATAGGATCTGGCATCCACACGGCGACATATTACACAAGTTTTAATCACCCTTTTTACACTTGCCGTCCTTGTGGAATCCAAAAGTTTCCCTAATAAAATTTTAAGGTATCTTGTATCCCCCCCAATGCATTACAATTTTATGGGCATTTAGAAAAATTTAAATTTGTTAGATGATAATTTTTGGGGCAGTAAGATAGGGTGTTTAGCATAATCATCCAATTCAGCGTTTTGTAACCTACCTCTGCACCTAATTACTTTGTTCTCTAAATACAGCCCCAACTTCTCTTTTAAATGGAACCTTTCACAATTTTTTTTCCATCATAAATTTTAATCTCACTTCCATAGATTTCCTCCTGTACCCTCTTTATCCAATATTCAAGGGGATGTGAAAACTTAAATGAAATATTCATCTTGTTTAGAAATTTAAACACCAACTTAGTTACATTGATTAGTTTGGGTAAAGAAGAAAACCTGTTTATATCAACGCTAAGGGAGGACAAACTATTGGAGGGGTTTGGTCAAAAGTAATTACAACAGAAGCAATATAATGCCTTTTGTACAGGCCAATTAGTTTTTATTTACCAACCAACTGGGTTCTTTAAACCAGATACAGCATTTACAAATTTGCAAAAGGGGTAAACCTCGAGCCCAAAAATCAGCTGGATTCTCCTCACCAGGTAATATGATTAAATGTTAACAAACTGACCCAAACTATTATACTTCTTTTGCATCTGGTTAATTTCAGCGACTCTGTTTTGTACGTACACAATTTTACTGTTTCCATACAATCCATTGTAAGATACCTCATTATCAGACCAAATTACAGTGTCGCTAATATTTATCTCCTGCAACTATTTCTTATATAATTAGCTAATTTGACACCTACATAAATGGCTGTTAATTCCAACTGAAGCAAGGTGCGAAATTTAATTGGAGACACTTTAGCCTTAACATAAGAGAAATAACACTATTACATTGAAGGTAAGCAACTGCTCCATATGACAATTTTGAAGCATCACAAAAAATGTGGAGAAACATTTTTCCCATTTGGATTGGCCCCCTTTGCATGGGAACTCCAACATTGGAATTTTTTCATAATCACCCAATTAATTCATCCCACTTGTTAATGAATTCCTCAGGTAGAATTTCATCCCAAGCACATTTAAGTTTCCATGCTTCCTGAATTAATAATTTCCCTCCTATAGTAAGGGGTGAAACTAAACCTAGTGGATCAAAACATTTGGAAACTTAAGCAAGTAAAACTCTCTTAGTTAATTTATTGGGCATATTGTAATTATTAGGTTTTAACATTAACAAATCTCTCTCAGTATCCCAAATTTTAAAACCCCAAATACATTACTACATTTTGGCACTTCATCTCCAGGGTAATCTTTACTTATTTGCACTTCAATTTGGACGAATTACTATTCCATTCTCTCAGGGGCATATTTGCATTTTGCATTATTTTGTTAGCCTCTCCATAAGCCCATTAACAGTTCCTCTTCAGTTGACGTCACACCCAGGAAATTGTCCACATAAAATTGTTTGCTCATTACTTTACTAAATGGACTTCCCGTACATTTAAGGTTGTGCATTTATCATCGCTTGAAGTAGGAACGGACTGGATGTAGCACCAAATAATACGCTCCTAAAGCGAAAGGTTTTCAGAGGGCTAAGTGGGTCACTAGGATTCTCAGCCATAAGAAGCGGTACAATCCCAGTCAGCCTCTTGTAAACCCCCCTCTTAGGAAAGCTTTACTTATGTCAGCCGTAAGGCATAATTTTTCATCCTGAAATTTAATAAGATATCTCCTAATTTTTCCGTCAACGACGGACCTGTCATCAAACAGTCATTTAAACTAGGTACATTTTTGTTACTCCGGGCACTACAATTAAACAAAATCCTCAAAGGAGTGGTCTTAGAATCCTTCTATCACTCCGTGTTTGTGGCAAATAGTGGCCATAAATTTTGGCTTGCTCAGGAGTCCCCTCTTCTAAAATTTATTAATTAACTTTTTCAGCAATTATATCATTATAGGCAGTTAACAATTCTGGTGTCTTACTCAGTTTCGTGGAGCTGAGCCTTAACTGTTCAATGCCATTCTGTAATTAGTGGGTAATTCTGGATGGTTCGGTCTCCATGGAAGTCGTACCCAGTATTGTCCAGATTAAAATTTTTACATCTCTCAGGTATTGTTCTTGAGTAAAAGAATCGTCGGGACTTTCTTCATTTACATTTATTCCAATGCTGTCTAATTCCCACAATTTATGCACTGGCTCAGCACCACCCCTCTATGGAAGAATATACTGGGGAAACGATTTCATTAGTAAGACACACAGTTAGGGTATTTTTTAGTTTCCTCTAGCCCATGAATTATTATTACGAGGAATCCTACCAACATTACATGGCCTCCTGCAATCTTCAAAAGGGTGAAAACCACATTTCTTTACCAAAACCCCTTTACAAAGGAGGCATAATAGTCACTACCTATCAAAATATTTTTTGGGCCTACAGAATCATCACTTACACCAGAAGGTGCTAAATTTACATTATGTGAAAGTCTTCTGTAGCTTTACTAACCCTACTGTAGATATTTCTCTGGAAGTCTATCTACAATTGCTGCATAACACGTTTTTTCTCATTGCCCAACCTGACAGTTACATAACAGTGTCATACAATTGATCTCTTTTATCTAAAGAAAACCAGATAATTTTAAGAGTTGTAGGATCTCCCATCTGTACTTTCATACCATCAAGACATTTACGTTTAATGAAAGTACGTTGGGATCCCTGGTCTAATAATGCAGTTACATTTTTTTATTTATGCCTTTTATCATCAATTTTTACCTGTAACACAGGTAAGGCTACTTCAGCAAAACTATCAAAATTAACATTAGCAGCAATTTTTACATTAGCCACTGTTGTGTCAGGATTGTCAACATTATCATTATTATCAACATTATCATATAGACTTTTACACATGACTATATGGTGTCTTCCTTTGTGACATTGATAACAGTTGTTTAATTTTGGCATAACAACCCTTTTTACATTGTGATTACCCAAACACCTGATACATCTGTCAAGTTCCTCCAATCTTTCAACTTTATCATTCCATGAATTGTATGCATTGCAATTCTTAGAAAAATGAGTACCCTTGCAGAAAAGACAACTCTCTTTCTTTGACTGGTTTTCTTATTAACTGGGCAAACTCTTAGGAGGGTACTTATTCTTCTTACCTGTGGAGAATCATTATTTCTGATTCCTGCTATTTTGATTTGCACCTATGCAACTCTTTTTGGGAAAATGAAATTTGATCTTTAACATTGGGATAATTTTTTCCCTTTGTGAAACTTGACAGATACCTCAGAGTTATTATGTTTTGGCATTTTAAAATGATTGGTGGCTGGTCTCCAACTGCACAATTAATTCTTGTGACCTAGTCTTATTTCCTCCAACCAAAATAACCCTTGTGATATTTGTTCGAGAGCCATTCAAGTGTTTTACAGCTTAATTTATTCTGTACTATGGCACTCAAAACCAGTCTAAATTCCTTCAGATTATATTATTACTTAAAGTTTTGAGAGTGCCCCCAGTTTAACTCTAAACTGCTGTAAACCTTTGTAAGTATGATCTGGAATTTTAAATTAATAATGATATTCACTAGACCCAAACCTATTTTTGTTCTATATTACCATAAGTGACTTTCAACAAGTCAACTGCTTCCTTGAAAGAGTCATCTACTTTGGGGAAAAGGCTTGTATGAGTATGTGGCATCTCCTCTTACCTGTCCTTTGAGGTAAAATAATTTAGTTACACAGGCTGGGTCACTCCTGTCGTGCACACTGCTTTAAAAATTGACCAAAATTCCCCCCAATTTTCTCCAGGATTAAATACAGGCAAACACAATTGGGGGATTTTGGCAAAGACATATTATTTGTTGGACAGACTGACCAACTCCCTGGTTTACACATTTTAAAATTTATTCAAGGCCTGAATTTTACAAGAAAGAATCTTTTCTTCTAATTCATAATACTGATTAATCATGAATCTATTTCAGTCTCATCTACACAGTTAACTAATAAATCTCCTTTAAAATTTGTTGTAATATAATTTGTATAATCATATCTATTCCCTAAAGCATCAAAAAATCAATTTTAAATCATCATATTCACAGTTTCTTGATTCATTAATTCCAAGCACTTATTAATGCCTTGGTTACATGAACTTTTCTACCTGCAGTGATGCTTTCTTTACTCTATGTTCCATATGTTTGTCTTCATATTAATTTCCTCATTTCAGCCATGATGCAATGTATTAAATTCAATTTTAATTAATAACACTGATTACAACTTACCTTTGAATAAATCCCAGCTACTTGAGTTAGCAATTACACATCAAGAAATTATAATATAATTTTTAAATGTGCATTAATGCAAACCTTTAGCCCACTTGGGTTATCAAAAATTTATATTACACAAATTAATATAATCCTTGCAAGAATTTGGCATAGCAAAATTAATATACACATAAAAAATTAGCTACACATGCTTATCAATTACACATACACTGATATAAATCTGGCCAAAATTGGTTTATCAAATTAATATTATACAAATTAAAAACCTTGCCAGAATTTGGCATAGCAAAAATTAATATTATACACAATATAATCTTTATCCACACTTGTCTTACAATTACACAAAAACACTAGTATAAATCTTGGCCAGAATTGTCCCTTTTCAAATTAGTATTATAAAAAATTAATATAAACTTAAACCAGACTTGAGCTTAGCTTATCAAAATTAATATTGTAAAATTATTATAATCCACTACACATTAAGTAAATCTGTGAACTTAACATCCACCACCTGTCATTTCACCTATAATTTTTAAGTAATTAACTAATTAATGACTTCACTATTTACCTCTGGTTCAAGAAGGACCAACGGGCAAATTAAATGTGGAAAATTGCATTTATCTGAATGTAACTAATTATGTACATAACAGTAAATGATAACAAAGATAATTATTATTTATCAATGTCGCTCCAACGTAAGTGTCAAGCGTGTCAGCCTGCCTCGTTGTGCTCCGGGTTTTCTCGTGTTTTCACGGTCGCTCTTACGTGCTAGAACTTTAATTTGTGTCCTCAATCCTATACATACATCCCTCTAGCGCCTGAACCAATCTTGGGCGGAAAACATTATATACTGAGTCAAAAAAGGAGAATTAGTGTGCACTACCTAGCAGAGTTTACTGCCAGAGGGGAATTATAGGCCTGTGTCCCGTGTGAAAAAAATAATAATAATTGAACTTTTCGTGTCAGAGGAAAGAAAGTCTCCCTGATAACATTGAGTATACATAGTGTAAATGTATACTACAGTGGCTCCCTAGTAATTGATGAAAAAAGGCTAAAGTGTTCATTTGAAAACAGGTTTAATTTGTAAATGAAAAAGGGTAAGCCTATAGAGGCAGGTGTCAGAAGTCGCCAGAAACTACCACAGGGGCAGCTGTTTTTAAAAAATCTTCCTGGCCTGCTAGTGTACTCGCATAAATCTAGTGATACCATGAATAGCAGAAACAGTGTTGTAGTAGCAACAACCAGTATTATAATGGTACTTAGTGGAGTGGAGTGACTTTCATTAGTTTCTTTTTTCTTGAACTACCAGACTATACTGTGAATTTCATATAACCTGTAGTTACCACGCCGCAATATACACAATGAGAAGCAATTATTACTAAAAGAAAAAGCGTCCTTCCTCCAAAATTTTCCCCCAGTCAACTAAGTGATAATATAGCAATTATTGTGGTGGGGACGGAAAAAAAATAGAAAAGCTAGATACAGCGATTTATAAACAAGGTTGAGGTCGACCGTTCGTCATTGTAGGAGTTGCCACAGTCACCGGTTTCTTCAACACGCAAGTTATACTTTTGTATCAATCAAATCACAAAATTACTCGGGTAGACAATTTCCAGTAGATCCTTCATGTGTTAGCTCAAATCACCGACCATATGTTTTAAATAAGTGACCCACTGATCAGATCAGATCGACAGTCCAAACCCTTGACTGGTCCCAACCCTTGACTGGTCCGAACCCTTGACTGGGCCGAACCCTTGACTGGTTTCAAACGGTTTCGTTGGACAATAAAGCAGAAAGTAAAAGGATGGGGTTGAGCGCCCTTATAAACACAAACATTAAAAATAAATCAGGAATGTGACGGTAACTGTCCAATATACAAAAACATTAGAAACAAAATACAAATAGCTAGAGCTTCATTAAGGAGGTTATTAATAGAATATTCAAGAGGTTGCTAGTAGAATTGCAGTAAATTTAACCATTCAAAATCATTATGAAGCTGTGTGTAGTCTGTGGTCAGTCAAACAAACGGCTTCCACATGGGTAAATTGTCATTTTTGTGGAAATTGGGGTCACGCCCCTTGTGCAGATATCCAAGAACTAGCTACAACAGTGTTAAAACAGGGAAGTGTTTTTGGGTTTTGCCCAAATGAGAAAAAACTGTGGACTAAAATCACAAGGGTATTAAAAGAGGACAACATCAAAGCTGCTTTCATAGAAAACCAGAAGCTTTCTACAACAGATGGAACATAAAAAAATTTGGGCTGAATGGTACTGCCCTTGATACTGGCCATGTAGTCAGAAACTGTAAGGCTGAGGTGATGTCCTGGCAGTCATAAATGTGGGGCCGATAGTGCCGTCCTGGGAGACAGTAATGGTGAAGCTGGAGGTGCTGTCCTGGGGGACAGTAATGGTGAAGCTGGAGGTGCTGTCCTGGGAGACAGTAATGGTGAAGCTGGAGATTTTGTTCAGGTAGTCGGAATTATACGCAGGAAGGAATACATATAAATGACCTCATAGGGACAGGAGCCATAGTAGGGAAACAAGTGTAGTCCCAAAAATAAGATAAAACCAATATTGCAAACTAGAAATACCGCAGGAAATACAAACAAGAGGACTCCACTAGCAATAGTGAGGATATAATTTCCAAAAACAAATGGTGGGAGCTCCATTGTTGGTGCTAGGGAGGATAGAAGTAAGACAGGAAACTCACCAACAGGGAATACAGTCACAGAAACCCAAGGGAACGGAAACCAAGCCTGTGCACATACTATGCACTTGGTAACTGCTGGCATGGGAAATCTGGAAAAACAATGGACGTGCAACTATGACCACCCTAGAAAATGCCATGCCCTTTTGACAACAGGAAAATGCAAACTCCCTTCCTGTAAGCTTTTTCACCCTGAACTGTGTACCTCTTCAGTACAGGAAAGACTGTGCTATAACTTAAAATTTCAGGCATACCATCTAAAGGGGACAAAAAGATACAAAACATCCAGGCCATGGAAAACCTGGTAGCCACAGCCACTCAAAAGGGAGAGGTTTTTTTAGTGCCAGGAAGGAAAAAAAAACTGGCAGGAAATGGCAGAAATCGTACACCAAATCCAGTCATTCCTGGAGTGGAACCACATCGATGGCCTCCACCTCCAAACCAACAGATACAGATACTAATGCCGGAAAAAAAATCCCCCCCCAGTACCAACAAAAACCACCATTTCCCATAACATTCTTCTTTGCAAATATAAAAGGTCAAAGCCAGCAACAAACAACAAAATCCTTTCATCCCTGGAAATGCTGCAGAGGCAAAGGCAATGTTCCGGCTTTTTCACTGAGACCCACATAAAAGGGTCACTTGGACAACGAAATATGGATCCCAGGTTACAACCTATACAGATGTGACAGAGTGAACAGGCAAAAGGGAGGGGGTTGCCTGTACATTGCAGAGTCACTTGTTTGCACAGAACTGCTTTTAAAGCCTCAAATGATGTAGTGGAAGTTTTAGCAGTAAAGGTCGAGAACCAAAAAACCCAGTCTTGTGGTAGTCTACAAGCCTCCGGATGCAACATCCCACAATTCCAGGAACAGCTGTTAAAATTGACCACTGCTGGAAAATCTTCCAGCTCCTGCACCCAACATCTTGCTCCTGGGGGATTTCAACTTAAAAGGGAAACCCAAAATGGAGGAATATAGCAAATTTAAAATTTTTGCAGTAATAACACCAGGAGGGAGCTCTGATGAAAACTCACACTCACACGAGCTTTTTAAATCTCTGCACAAAATTCAATTTAAACCAGCAAATAATAGGGCCCCCACTAGACTGGAGAATACACTAGACCTCATCTTCACTAACATGATGATCTGATAAGAAATGTCCCCCATATCAAAAACAATATACTCCCGATCACAACATAATTGAGGTTCAGACAGTATGCGTGGAGCCCCAGACCGACATAATGAGACTATCACGAGGGAGCATTTACCAAAAACAACTTCAATAACAAAAACATAAAGTGGGACCAAGTAAACCAAGTTCCTAACTGATATAAGCTGGAAGAAATACTAAGCAACACAGACCCAACTTATGCCTAGAACAGATTTAAATCGTGGCACTCATGTATGCACAAGGCAAAATTCCTCTAAGAAAAAAGGGGGAGTAGAAAGTAAAATAGAAAGAGAAGGCGCTCCCTTTACAGGCGACGGAAAAGAAAAAACAGAGCGGCTAAAAGAAGTCAATATATCTGAAATGCGTAGGGAGACACTGGCAGAGAAAATAGCAACATCGAACTTAAGCTAAAAGAATCCTTTAGGAGTCAGGAATCGCGGGAAGAAACTAAAAGCCATAAATGAAATCGAAAGAAACCCGAAGTATTTCTTCTCCTATGCCAAATCAAAATCGAGAACAATGTCCAGTATTGGGCCCTACTTAAACAAGATGGTCCTACACAGATGACAGCAAGGAAATGAGTGAGCTACTCAAGTCCCAATATGACTCAGTTTTTAGCAAGCCACTAACCAGACTGAGAGTCGAAGATCAAAATGAATTTTTTATGAGAGAGCCACAAAATTTGATTAACACAAGCCTATCCGAATGTTATCCTTACGCCAAATGACTTCGAACAGGCGATAAATGACATGCCCATGCACTCTGCCCCAGGGCCAGACTCATGGAACTCTGTGTTCATCAAGAACTGCAAGAAGCCCCTATCACGAGCCTTTTCCATCCTATGGAGAGGAGCATGGACACGGGGGTCGTCCCACAGTTACTAAAAACAACAGACATAGCCCCACTCCACAAAGGGGGCAGTAAAGCAACAGCAAAGAACTACAGACCAATAGCACTAACCTCCCATATCATAAAAATCTTTGAAAGGGTCCTAAGAAGCAAGATCACCACCCATCTAGAAACCCATCAGTTACACAACCCAGGGCAACGTGGTTTAGAACAGGTCGCTCCTGTCTGTCTCAACTAATGGATCACTACGACAAGGTCCTAAAATGCACTAGAAGACAAAAAGAATGCAGATGTAATATATACAGACTTTGCAAAAGCCTTCGACAAGTGTGACCATGGCGTAATAGCGCACAAAATGCGTGCTAAAGGAATAACAGGAAAAGTCGGTCGATGGATCTATAATTTCCTCACTAACAGAACACAGAGAGTAGTCGTCAACAGAGTAAAGTCCGAGGCACCTACGGTGAAAAGCTCTGTTCCAGAAGGCACAGTACTCGCTCCCATCTTGTTCCTCATCCTCATATCCGACATAGACAAGGATGTCAGCCACAGCACCGTGTCTTCCTTTGCAGATGACACCCGAATCTGCATGACAGTGTCTTCCCATTGCAGACACTGCAAGGCTCCAGGCGGACATCAACCAAATCTTTCAGGGGGCTGCAGAAAACAATATGAAGTTCAACGATGAGAAATTTCAATTACTCAGATATGGTAAACATGAGGAAATTAAATCTTCATCAGAGTACAAAACAAATTCTGGCCACAAAATAGAGCGAAACACCAACGTCAAAGACCTGGGAGTGATTATGTCGGAGGATCTCACCTTCAAGGACCATAACATTGTATCAATCGCATCTGCTAGAAAATGACAGGATGGATAATGAGAACCTTCAAAACTAGGAGGCCAAGCCCATGATGACACTCTTCAGGTCACTTGTTCTATCTAGGCTGGAATATTGCTGCACACTAAAAGCACCTTTCAAGGCAGGTGAAATTGCCGACCTAAAAATGTACAGAGAACTTTCACGGAAACGCATAATGGAGATAAAACACCTCAATTACTGGAGCGCTTGAGGTTCCTAAACCTGTATTCCCTGGAATGCAGGAGGGAGAGATACATGATTATATACACCTGGAAAATCCTAGAGGGACTAGTACCGAACTTGCACACGAAAATCACTCACTACGAAAGCAAAAGACTTGGCAGACGATGCACCATCCCCCCAATGAAAAGCAGGGGTGTCACTAGCACGTTTAGAGACCATACAATAAGTGTCAGGGGCCCGAGACTGTTCAACTGCCTCCCAGCACACATAAGGGGATTACCAACAGACCCCTGGCAGTCTTCAAGCTGGCACTGGACAAGCACCTAAAGTCAGTTCCTGATCAGCCGGGCTGTGGCTCGTACGTTGGTTTGCGTGCAGCCAGCAGCAACAGCCTGGTTGATCAGGCTCTGATCCACCAGGAAGCCTGGTCACAGACCGGGCCGCGGGGGCGTTGACCCCCGGAACTCTCTCCAGGTAAACTCCAGGTTACATAGACAAGTAGGAATTTGGGACACCTAGGTCGCAAAAAATGTTCCCCTTCGATACCTACCACTGTCATATCCACAAGTTGCTCTGGACCTATTAATTAAATGAAATATACATCACCAGGAATGCTGGTAAATATATAAATTTGTGGACTATATAAAAAATGATTATATATAAATTCACATATACATAACAGAAGGAAAATGTATCTTAATATCACTCACCAATTTGACTGGATATTAAGTTGTATCATACTCAGAAAAACCTCACTAACTAAATTTATGAAAACACTGGCCAGAATTATACACAAATCTAGAGAGCTTATCTGAGGTTCATGGACCTGTCTTGTCCAGTCGTCTGATATCTCAAGTTATGCAGGAATGCACATCCAACAATTTCGCCTCCTATTTGAGAGGTGTCAATCCAATTTTAACCTCTAGAGCACGAAAAATTCTTCCCATTATATTAACGTTGTATCCAATTCAAAACCAAGATGCGCAGACGCAGGCTTTCCGTTTTCTATGACATAAATATTATTGAATGCAGTATGGCCATCTATTTACATATAAATACTTAATTTCTGGAAAATATATACAGTACTTTCCACAGTTTTAAAAACAAGTTAGATAAATACACGAGTGGGTGTGGGTGGGTGTGAGTTGGACCTGACTAGGTTGTACTACTAGTCTGATGCTATGCTCCTTCCTTAAGTGACTGTGACCTGACCTGACTAGGTTGGATCATTGGCTTAAGCCGGTAGGAGACTTGGGCCTGTTTCGCACGGGCCGGTAGGCCTGCCGCAGCGTTCCTTCTTTTTTTATGTTATGTAATCAACCCAACCTTTCCTACTCATATATTGTCTAATCTCTTTTTTTTAAAGCTACCGAAGGTTTTAGCTTCTAAAACCCTTCGCGAGTAATTTGCGCATTGCTTCACCCACTGCATTGTGATTTTTTATTCTTTCCTTATATTTACTTTCTAAATTAAAAAAGGTTGTGCCTTTTAAATTTCGACAGACAAATTTAACGTGAAAAAGCCACGTCATATATTTTGTTGCTACACTAAATAGTAATGCCAACCATATGTAATGTGACCTTTCAAAGTCTTACAAGAACTACGATTTCGAGATATCATTAAATTGCTCAATTTCTCACAACGGCAAAAGAGGGTAGACCGAATTCCCCATTTTATTTCCATTGTAGTCCTTTAAACTTCTCTCCCCAGGAAGCGACCCACACAAACCCGAACGAGCGAAAGATTTAGGTAAGACCCTACTGGGGTGAGCGGGGAAGATGGGACAGGCAAAAACAGCATTGGAGAAGAGTGTCCATAGTCGTAAAACAGTGCCAGGGCTTAACCCAGCAGCTCGACGCTGTGGGATAGAACGGGAAATAATCAGGAAATGATTAGCATGAAAGAAAGACACGAGTAGAAAGGGCTGTGCAGGGCCTGCATCTTGGCGGAGGGTATCTAGATCTGGAAGGTGACGGGGGCTGGAGATGGGCGGGAAGCGGATAGAGAGGGAGGCAAAATATCGAGGTAAATTGATCGTGACCCCCGGAACTCTCTCCAGTAAACTCCAGGTAAACAAGTTGAAGAAGGTGCAGTTACGACGTAATTGGTGGGTGATATTTTATCATAGCGTGTCCATATTAAATTACATTTACCAGTCGTGGAACCGTTTGAAGTCTTTTTTATGCAGATTTTGATACCTGGAGTTTACCGGGGAGAGTTTCGGGGTCAACGCCCCCGCGGCCCGGTCTGTGACCAGGCCTCCTGTGGATCAGCCCCTGATCAACCAGGCTGTTGCTGCTGGCTGCACGCAAACCAACGTACGAGCCACAGCCCGGCTGATCAGGAACTGACTTTAGGTGCTTGTCCAGTGCCAGCTTGAAGACTGCCAGGGGTCTGTTGGTAATCCCCCTTATGTGTGCTGGAGGCAGTTGAACAGTCTCGGGCCCCTGACACTTATTGTATGGCTCTTAACGTGCTAGTGACACCCCTGCTTTTCATTGGGGGGATGATGCATCGTCTGCCAAGTCTTTTGCTTTCGTAGTGGTGATTTTCGTGTGCAAGTTCGGTACTAGTCCCTCTAGGATTTTCCAGTGTATATAATCATGTATCTCTCCCTCTTGCATTCCAGGGTAATTTTAACCAGGTTGGTGAAGTCAGCCTCTAGGTTTTCAAGTAGGGCAGTTACAGTTTGATGGTTGCTACCAGGAGCAACAGTGTACTTGATGATCCATGGTGTATGTTATGGGCTGTTTCAGTTGTCATACAACGACTGGCTGAGTGGATTACTCGTGTATAAAGTGATTGGCTCAGTTGTTCTAATTTTTGTCTCCTTCCATTTCTTCAGACACTGATGAAGATTGAGGAGAAGAATCAGGTGGCTGTGTCTTGACTCTCTTGGCTTTTGGTGGATGAAGCTGGTGATGGAACTCATTCGTCAGTAGTAGAAGCAGTGGTGGGAGTCGATGGTGGTTCCTCATTGGTGGGAATGACTGGTGTCCTCTCACTGGTGGGTTCAGGAGTCGTACAGTTGTCTTCTTCAAGAATCAGTCTTGCAAGTTTTCAGGTGCTGTGAAGCTGACGATTTTTGGGTGAACTTCAGAATATCCTCTGAAGGAGGACATTCTGGGAATTTGAAGCTGGCATGTTGTTGTTCATTGAAAAGAGTTCATTACTGTCCTTATTGAAGGATCCAGAGTCAGCTACGTTTTTTGCATATGAGCAAACAACATGCAATAGTAAATCTGTGTGGAAACACCATCGGGAAGTGGAAAGGAGGTGGGTTGGTGGCGTCTGTCTAGTGGCTTACAGGATCTTAGTAACTGCCGTCTGGAGCTCTGCTATAGCGGCATAAGTTGGGAATTAACGGTCTCAGGGTCTTCTTTTATCTCTAAAATAAGATCTCCTTACAGACAGGACATCTGGCTGCTAGAGTGTGATGGTTGACCTTGCAGTTGATGCAAGTGGGGGCAGTAGTAGAGATACACGATTGATGGTCATGGCCGTCATTCCCACAAGTGAACAAATCTTATCCTTAACGTGGGATTCAGTGGTCGAGTGGTTATAAGAGTAGCAAGTCCAACAAAGAGATATGTGTTTTCAAGCGTTCTGGCTCGATCTGTGAGGGTTGATGTAATAATACGAGATAGCCAGGCCATCTGACAGGGCTCTGGCTTCCATAGTGATGTCATGAAACATGACCTTAAGCACCGATGAGGCGCTGGTACTTTTGTGATACTTTCGATAGTGGCCCAGTCATTCTGGTGTTCAGTGGAAGACTTGAGTTCTGCGTGGACAGGACCGTGATGATCCTGTCAAAAGTTTCAAAAATACAGATCTTTTACCTTCAAGTAGGGAGAGGTAGAGATAACAAAGCCACGTTCATCAAGGGTCTTCATCGCACTTGGGTGAGGACTTTCTCGGCCTCCTCGTCGTCCATCGAAGGTGACGAGAAGACTTCCCCTCAGTGATGCAATGCCTGAGAACTGACCTGCAGACAGCTTTTCAGGCCAGCCGGAGGTGATGGCTTCGTGCATCGTTTATTTTACAGAGCTCTTGGTTTTTTATCTTCACACGAGAGACATCGTGAAGGTAAGTCACTTGGAGACTAATAAGGACAGGCAAGCACACTGCGAGGTCTACAGGTGGAATGGGACCCACACCAGGTACCAGGTGTTAACCCAGGTAACTGCTTCCTTCTAGGTGAACAGGGGCAGCAGGTGTAGAGGACCATACCCACGCTTTCACTCGTACCGGGGGAGCAATCCACGGACCCCCCAGTGTGTGAGCATAGAAAGCTAACCAAATCAAGTCACGAGCAAATGTAATAAGAATCCTTTTGGAAAATAAAATGTTAGCATAATTAAGATACGAAAAACCCCATCATCTTCCAACTCACTGCCACACACTCTCATCTTCCCATATAACAACGACGACAACGAACAACAATAATAATAAAATCACATTAACTACAATTGCTATTTACAAACATCACAATCACACCAGAGGTGAACAAGACACGTTTAACACTGTGGGATCTTTATTCTGAAATATGTTTCGCCTACATAAAAGGATTCTTCAGTCGAACACACATAAACCAACACAAAACACACAAACACACACACACACAACACACCACAAAACACACACACACACACACCAAAAACACTCGGTTACACACCCAGGTTCCTACTTTTGCTAGATGAACAGGGGCAACAGATGTAAAGAAAAAAGCACTTTTCCCACTCCTCTTGGACTGAATCCGGTCCTTCAGTTGTGAACTGAGAAAGCTACCAATTGAACCATAAGCATTATGGAGTTCATTACCTTTGAAATTTGTGAGTTCATTACCTCTGTAACTTGTCAGCTATCAAAACTTTGGAGTCCAGTCCCTGGACCAATTTATTTACCTCTGTAATCTTTTGACTACCGCCCACAGGATGGGATATGGGGTGCATAATAAACATATTAAACTAACTAAGCATTATATACTTCTGATTCACACGTCTTGTCCTGACAGAGTGGCCGCCAGCATCTTTTTCCTCCTCCGGAAGTCAAAATCCTCATCTCTGAACAGTTACTCATTGCCGCATGGTCTACGACCACCTGTGCTGTCTTAAGAGCGACTTAAGAGCAGTTACACCCAGCACACATCTGTGACCTGTCATATATATCAACACTTGCCAACCACACCCCCCACCACTCAACCCCTCACACCCGTACCTTTTCCTACAGAGTGAGACCTGAGGTTACCTAGAGGTTAACCCGGAGGTTTCCTGGAGGTTACCTGGAGGTTATTCCGGGGATCAAAAGCCCCGCGGCCCGGTCCATGATCAGGCTCCTGATGGATCAGGGCCTGATAACTAGGGGTGTTACCGCTGGCCGCACGCAGTCCAAGTACTAGCCACAGCCCGGCTGATCCGGCACTGACTTAGGTATCTGTCCAGCTCTCTCTTGAAGGCAGCCCGGGGTTTTATTGGCAATTCCCCTAATGCTTGATGGGAGGCTGTTGAACAGTCTTGGGCCCGGACACTTATGGTGTTTTCCCTTAGTGTACCCAAAGGCGCCCTACTTTTTATTGGGGGCATTTTGCATCGCCTGCCAGTCTTTTACTTCGTAGGGAGTGATTTCTGTGTGCAGATTTGGGACCATTCCTTCCAAGATTTTCAAGTGTAGATTATGATATATCTCTTTCTCCCGCGTTCCAACGAGTACAAGTCAAGTGCTTCCAAGCGTTCCCAGTAGTTAAGGTGCTTGACAGAACTTATAGTGCAGTAAAGGATCTCTGTACACTCTCTAATTGCGATTTCCCTTTTGAATGGGAGTTTAAGTCAGCGTATTCCACCTAGAGAGAGCAAGTGTTTGAAAAGGATCATCTTTGGCTTGGCACTCTCCTTTTGAACTTCCTTATTCCTATCTTTTCTTTGCACGTGCGTCGGGGCACTTTTTGCGACCTTGAAAGTGAGATCCCGACATTCTACTCCCAGGCCCCTTACTTTATTTTTCCACTCTTTTAAAAAAAGATAAGTTTTCGTTGGATTTTTACCCCCGGGGGGTTACCACCCAGGATAACCAAGAAAGTCATGCGTCATCGAGGGTGTCTAAATTATTTCCATTGGGGGCCTTAACTTGTCCCCAGGATGGACCCCACACCAGTCGACTAACACCCCGGTCCTATTTGCTGCAGGTGAAAGGAAACAGGTAAGGGAAACATGTCGAAATTTCTACCGCCGGGGAAACGAACCCGGGCCCCCCCTGTGTGAAGGGGGCTTTTGCCCCCAGGCACCCGGGGCCCGATCTGTAGTATACTTGTTCTAGCTTTATCTCCCCCAGTTTTCCTAATGGGGTAGTTGGAATTTGTCCCCATTTAAAATCAATTGTTTACCCCTTGCCCATGGAAAACTTTGTTTATTCTTCTCGGAGGGTTTAACCGCTCCTCAGAGATGGCCCCCGCCCATGCGCTAGTATCATCCGCAAAGGGGTTCGGTGCTGTGATGATATCTTGTCTTGTCTGATAGAGGTAGGAATAAGATGGGGGCGAGTACTGTCCCAGTGGAAAGAGCTCTTCACTAGGGCAGTCTCCGATTTAACTCTGTTGACCACTACTCTTTGTGTTTGATTTTTTAGAATTTGAAGTCCTTTCCCCCCAATTTCCCGTTTTTCCCTTTTTGCACGTATTTTAGGGTATTACGCCATGATCGCATTTATTAAATGTTTTTTGAAAAGGTTTGTATATTACTCTCATTCTGATTTTTTTCCCAGTGCATAAAGGCCATATCATGGATCCAATAGTTTGAAGGAGGAGCGACCTGCCCTAAACCCCTGTTGCCGGGATTGTGAGATTTTGGGAAATCCAGGTATTTGCATCCTGTTTTTTTTGCACTCTTTCAAAGATTTTTATGATTGGGAGTCAGAGCTTTGGGTCTATAGTTCTTAGAAATGCTTTGCTGCCACCTTTATGGAGTGGGGCTATATCCTTGTTTTAAGTGCTGTGGAATTTCACCCATGTCAAACCCTCCCCCTTTTTTAGTGATTTTGGGGCACGCGAGGGGGGTTTTTTGAGTTCAAATGAAAAAGAGTTCCACGATTTGGGGCCCGGGGGCCCTGAGTGATAGGCATTTGCAATGGCGCCCTCGTGCAAAATAATTTTTTTATTTCTACAAGAAAGGGTCAAAGACATCAGTGACATACTTTTAAAAAAAAGCCGTTTGGAAAATACTGTATATATTTTCCAGAAATACAGTATTTATTGAAAATAAGGGCCATACTGTATTTAAAAGAATTATTATGGAAAATGGGGAAACTTGACCCTGCCCCTGCGCAGACGGGGACTCCCCTTTTGTTTGAATTGGGCATAACGTGTGATAATGGAAAAATTTTTTTCGTGCTCTGGGGTTTTAAAATTGGGTAAAACCTCTCAAAATAGGGGGCAAATTGTTGGATGTGCATTCCTGCATAACTTGGAATCGGGCGATGGACAAGACAGCCCCAGGAACCTCAGAAAAGTCTGTTATTTTTAACTCTGGCCTTGTTATTTTCAAATAACAGTGAGGTTTTTGAGTATGATACACTTTTAATCTCCAGTAAATTTGGTGGTTTTATGATTAAGATTTTTCCCCCCTTCTTTTTTAAAAAATGTGTGTTTTTATATATATATATATATTTATATATAAATTTTTAATTATTAATTTATTAATATATATATTATAATTTATTATTTATATGTCGTCCCGAATATGCAAAAAGGAAATTAGCAAGAACTTTTTTAAAAATTAAGTCCTTTTAAAATTTTCTCTTATACGTTTAAAGAAATTTTTTTTTTTTCATTAATGTAATTTTAAAAAATTTTAATTTTTGCCCAAAAGAATTTAGAAAACTTACCAAACCCTTATTATCAAGGCAATTTATTTTCCCTAACCCAACAAAAATTATTATATTTTGTTTTAAATAATTTAATATAATAAACACAGTGAAATATTTTTTTCTCGTTAGGTTCAAAAGATTTTGGGGCGAAATTATTTCATACACAATTTTTACTTGTCCTATTTCAAGTGAACTTGTTTTAAGCCAAGATCGCAAATTCTGCCTATTCGGCAACATTTTAATATATATTATAATTTATTTATATATATATATTTAATTTTTTATTATATATATATATATATATTAATTTTTGAACATTTATTATTTTTAATTACAGTCCCCAAATTTATTATTTTAAAACATTCTTGGTATGATATTTATTTGTAATTTAAAAGGTCTGGCAATTGTGGTTTACATGGTAGTATCGAAGGGGGACTTTTTTTGCGCCTAGGTGCCCCCCCAATTTCCCTATTTTAATGAAAATAAAAATTATAAAAGTTCATTTACGTTATGTATATAATAATACATTCAGAAAATGCTTTTTCCAAATTTAAATTTGCCCTTGGGTCCTTTTTGACCGGGGTAATTAGTGAAGTTTTAATTAGTTTTTAAATTAATAATTTTGGAAATGAGAGAGGGGTGGATGTTAATTCAAAAATTTTTTAAATGTTAGTGGTTAAAATTTTACAATTTTAATTTGGTGTCAAGTGGGGCTAAGTTTTATTTAAATTTGTATAATTTTAATTTGAAAAGACAATTTCGGGCCAAAGATTATACAGTGTTTGTAATTGATATTTTTAATGTGTAAAATTTTAATTTTTGTATGCCAAATTCTGGCAAGGTTTTATTATTTGTAAATTTAAATTTTTGAAAAGAAAGTCGGGCTAAAGGTTTTTTGTATTAATGTAATTTGTGGTTTAATTTTTTTTTTGCATGTAATTGCTAAGCTAAAGTGCTGGATTTTTTAAAAGGTAAGTTGTATCAGGTTGTAAGTTGATCGTGTTGAAAGTTGTATCATGTTGTAAGTTGTATTCTCGCACCATCCCTACCCTTCTAGGGTAGGGTTGTGCTGACCCGGTTATACCCGTAAGACTGCATTCCTATTAGCCCCCTTGGGGCGGGGATGGTAGACCCGAGAGGCCCGCTTTTGGTAGGCCTGGAGCAGTTGGTCCCAAAGTGAGGAGGTACTTGTGCCCCTCCCCTGGGAGACTTAGGTCTGACACTCCCTAAAAAGGGGGGCCAAAGGCCGGGCCACCACTTGGAAAAGGCCGGGCCGGGGAATACGGCTAATCTTTAATAATAATAATAATAAATTTATCGTGTTGTAAGTTTTACGTTTGTAAGTTGTTCGTGTTGTAAATTGTATCAGTGTTTTAAGTTGTATAGGTTGTAATTGTATCAGTGTTTTAAGTTTATCAGTGTTGTTTTAAGTTGTATCAGTGTTGTAAATTGTAAACAGTCTCGGCTGAGTGGTTTAGGGGGGTAGACGTGTGCTGGGGATCTGGACCCATAATTAGCAGGCCTACCCATTTCTCCCGATGTAGCATCTTAAAATCCTACTGTTGGAAAACGCTTCGTGTTTTGAGAACTTTATGTGCGAGCTGTGATAAGGATAACCTAGGAAACACTGGAAAAAGTTTTCCTTTTTTTCAAAGGCCCTCACAGGCCTCTGCTTCCCCCCCTTTCCTTTCATTTGACCCCGCCTTTCGCCTCTATCAAATACAGTGTAGAGGCGAATTTTGCTAGTCCTGTACTCGTGCCCCCAAAAGTCACAACCCTTGCTTTTCCAACCGAGGAATAACGACGGTGTCAGTCCTACGTGGTTGGTAAACCCGGTGCCACACCTGAAAATTTTTCTTTCATCCAAAAACGTGTGCTAGAATTTTGCAAGTTTGGATGAGTAAAAATTGTACGAGTATTCAGGTTTTGGTAACTCTTGAAAAGTCTCCCTCGCCTGTCCCTTGAGCGGGGGGCACGCATCACGTGGACTTTCGCCCTATTACTATGTGAAAAAAGGGAATGTGCGTCCCTCATTTACCCCGTTTTTCCCTGATCCCCAACTCTCCCCCTTAAAAATTTGCCGTTCGCCTCTATCAACAAGGCAGTGTAGAGGTGTTTTTTGCTGCCCAGCTGGTCAAAATATGTGAGTTCCGAAAGTGCTGCAGATTTTTGTAAAACATTTCATGAGTGGGTTACGCGACTTAGGAATTGGGTTTCATCTCCTCGTAGGCTTAAAAAGAGTGAGGAAAGTCTGGCCTGTGGGTGACCTTTAAAATGGACTATAAACCGCATGCCACTTACACCCATATTGCGGTGTCTGTGGGTGAATGTCCCTTCCTCGATTTCCTATTCCCGGTACCCTTAAATCGCGCCCTTTTTACATTGGGTAAGGGAGATTTTTGCTGATCCAGGCCAAAACCGCTCCAAACCGCGTGAAGGCCCAAAGGGTACATCTGTTCTAAATCCAGAAAGCCTTTGTGAACTTCTACAGTGTTCCGGGTACCCAATTTTCCGGAGAGAGTTCCCGGGGGTAACGCCCCCCCCGGCCCGTTGAGACCAGGCCTCCGGTGGATCAGAGCCGATCAAAGGCGTTTTCTGGGCTGCAGCAAACCAAAATGGCCACCCCGGTGATCCCGGAACTGATTTAGGTGCTTGCCGTCCAGCTTGAAGACTCCCGGGGCTGTTGGTAATCCCCCTTTTGTGTGCTGGGGGGCGTTGAAAAGTCTCGGCCCCTGACACTTATTGTTGGTCTCTTAAACTTTCTATGACACCCCTGCTTTTCATTTGGGGGGGTGGTGATGTCTGCCAAATCTTTTGCTTTTGAATGAGTGTTTTGTGTGGGAAGTTCGACTAGTCCCCCTAGGATTTCCAGGTGTATTAATCATGTATCTCTCCCTCCTGGTTCCAGGGGTACAGGTTTAGGACCTCAAGCGCTCCCCAAAAATTGGGA
>NW_026493705.1:0-22153 GCF_026875155.1 Cherax quadricarinatus
GATGGGAGCCCCGGCTGCCAAAATTTAAAAACAGCACATGCAGGGTATCGTCTCCGCCCGGGGGCAGGAAGAACGTAAGTGTCTACCTTGAGGATTGGAGATCTTGGAGTTCCAGCTTTTCAAGAATGTCAGTGCCACATGCTGGAAATTTTTTTGAACTATGGATGGGCAGAATGATGGTACCACTAAAAGAATTGAGGGAATGATGTTTTCAATATTTACGGGAACATAGATATGGGAAAAGACAGAAAGCTCATGACCCGGTACATTTGTAGGGTGACGATGCGCCATTCCGCTCTTAAGAATGAAAAAAATATCTTTCCCAACGGGGCGTAGGAGTGTTTTGCCAATACTGGGTCAAAAGATGGGCAGTAGGGGAAGTGGGGTCGTAAAGTAAGAATTTAGCCCATTGGCGTCTGAAACGAGCTTTGGAAAGGAGTAAAGGACGTGTCGATCTTTCTGAAAAGAACGAGAAGGGGGAGAAGTATCATGATTTACCCCCACAAAACTCTGATGATATTTTTCCCCACTCCCCTCAGCCCTTTATTCAGTCGTTGGCCCTTTACCCTTTTTCCCACCACCATACCCCGCTGTTATCCGAACCTATTCTCACCATCCTCCCTTTTGCCACCTGTGCCCCCCTTCCTTCCTGCCCTGCGGGGCGCTGTATAGTCCTTGTGGCTTAGCGTTCTTTTTTAAATATAATTAAAAGGTGCTTTTTAGGGCAGCAGATTCCAGCCTAATAGAAAAGTGACCTGAAGGTGTCATCAGGGGGTTTTGGCCCCCCTGTTTAAAGGTTCTCATTATCCATCCTGTCTTTTTTTCAGCAGATGGATTGATACAATGTTATGGTCCTTAAAGGGTGAATCCTCCAACATGATCCCCCCAGGCTTTGACTTTGGGGGTTCACTCTATTTTGGGGCCCAAATTTTTTTTTGTATCTAATAAAATTTTAATTTCCCTCGTTTTTTTTTTTTTTTTTTTTCCATATTGAGTAATTAAAATTTCTCATCGTTGAACTTCATATTGTTTTCGACCCACTAAAAGGGGTGGACTAGGATTTGTTGCACCCCTGTTTTTTTGCAGTTTGTCCTCGTTTCTGCCGCTGAACGGGGGTTATGGAGGGTGAGACAGCTGTAAAATGTCTTCCTCCCCCACGTCCTTTCCATCCTCTGCCCCGCCCTCTACCAGTTCTGACAGATGCCCCCCTGCTGTTTTTTACTTTGGCGCATAGGTGATCAGGGGGCGGTTAGTTCCCTGATCATTAACGCACCAATCTCTGGTGGAAAACTCCCGGTCAGAACTTTTGATGAACACTGCGCCAGATTTTGGAAAAGTGTCGGCAGGGTGCTGACAGGGGGGGAGGGTCAAGGGTGGTATGTGCCCGTCAATGGGCTGGGGAGTGGGTGAAGCAAGATGTCAGGTGTAGGAAATTAACAGATCCGGGTTTCCTCGTTTTTGGAAGAGGATTTGTTTTCCCCCTGTGGTGGTCAGAGGGAAATTTTGTTAGAATTCCCAAAGGTAGTGTTTTGAACTCTGCAGTCTTGGGACCTTACGATGACAAATTTCCCCCGTTTTTTACCCCGATTTAAACTCATGTTGGACTTTTAGTCTTTTTCAAAAGTGTCACCACATGAGCACTTTCTCACTTGGTGTAGGCTTGCACTGGCCCTTTTCAATAGCTTGTGGTTATCTAATGATTTGGGAGTCTGAAATGCTTTCCCTGTGATGGTTATCTTTGCACAACTTTTCAACACAGCCCAAGAGGGCAGTCTTGATCTTTGGACAGGGGTCCCTAAGGTAGGACTTCTGAACCTTCCTCCTGTAGCTCAGGCTTGTATCCACGTATACCACAGGATTATGGATATCCTTCAATTTTCTGAAATTTTCAACCTGGCTGCAAACAAAATTCTTCTTCTGGAATGCAATCTGTGGGGCCCAGTTTTTTGGGAAACAAGTAGGCTCCTTACATCTAAGAAGAATTTTGTCCCTTGTGGTATACCCACAACCACGCGTAACTACTGGGACAAATGGGCCAGATAGTGTAGATATTCTTGCTATTTTGCAGTGTGAAGTCATCCCAGTGGAGGCTTGTAGGTTTGCAATGAAGTTCACAGGGAGAGAGGGTGGGTGGTGGTATCGTGGGTGGGGTGGAGTATCGTGGGTGGGGGTTCTTTATAGCGGGGTGGGTTTAGTTGGGTGGCAGTGGCCGAACGACTGGAAGTGTTCCTTCTCACTATCACTTAATAAACACTGTTTATTCTACCCCCTCTTTTCCCTAAGGAAGATGTTACACAATCACACACACTCTCTCTCTTCTCCCCTCTCCCCCTCTCTCTCTCTTCTCTCTCTCTCTCTCTCCCCTTTTCTCCTCTCTCTCTTCTTTTTTTCCCTTTCTTTCTTTCTTTCTTTCTCTCTCTTTTCTCTCTCTCTCTCTCTCTCTCCCCTTTCTTTTTTTCTCTCTCTCTTTCTTTTTTTTTCTCTCTCTCTCTCTTACCCTCTCCTCTCTCTCACTCTCTTTTTTTTCTTTTTCTTTTCTTTCTTCTCTCTTTTCTCTCTTTCTCTCTCTCTCTTTCCCCTCTCTCTCTCTCTCTCCTCTCTCTCTCTCTCTCTCTCTCTTCTCTCTCTCTCTCACACACAGGGAGATTGTGAAAACCTGGAGCCATATGGAGGTCCCTAAAAATGGAGAGCCAAGATGATGGATGTGGTACTGGAAAGCCTCATGCACCAACATGTCAGGTATATTGTCAGAGAGAGAGAGAGGGCAGGATGAACCAGCAAGACTGGACCTTGTGTTCACCCTGAGTAGCTCAGACATTGAGGACATCACATATGAAAGGCCCCTTGGAGCTAGCGATCACGTGGTTCTGAGCTTTGAATACATAGTAGAGTTACAAGTGGAGAGGGTAACAGGGGTAAAAAGGAAAAAGTCAAACTAAAGAAGGGGGGACTATAGAGGTATGAGGAACTTCCTGTAGGAGGTTCAGTGGGAAAGAGACTTGGTAGGAAAGTCAGTAAATGAAATGATGGACTACGTAACAACAAAATGCAAGGAGGCAGAGTAAAGGTTTGTTCCCAAAGGCAACAGAAATAATGGGAAGATCAGAACGAGCTTTTGGTTTACCTGAAGGTATAGGGAGGCAAAAACTAAGTGTGCTAGAGAATGGAAAAAGTACAGAAGGCAAAGGACCCAGGAAATTAGAGAGATTAGTCGAAGAGCCAGAAACGAGTGTGCACAGATAAGGAGGGAGGCCCACTGGCAGTACGAATACAACATAGCATCGAAAGTCAAGTCTGACCTGAAACTGTTTTATATCCACATCAGGAGGAAGACAACAGTCAAGGACCAGGTAATCGCTGAGGAAAAAAGGTGGGAGCCACAAGAAACAACCAAAAGTATGTGAGGAGCTCAACACGGTTTTTGGGAAGTATTTACATGGAGACAAAAGGAACTGGGAAGAAAAAACAGAATCAGAGGGTCACCAACAGGGATATCCCAATAATGTTGGTGAAATACAAAAACTAGGGAGGAGGTGAAAAACTGCTATTGAATTTTGATAAACCTCAAAGGCTGGGGACCGGACACTCTCCATAAATCCTTAGAGAGGGGAGCAGAGACGGTGTGTCCACTAACCACAATTTTTTCAGCAATCCCTTGAAACTGGGCAACTACCTAGGTATGAAAGAAATGTAGTCCCCATCTATAACAAATGAGACAGAAACGGGGCACTAACTGTAGACCATGCCACTGAAGTATATAACAAATTAGGAGAAGATTAAGGGGAGAGTGGTGGAAGCCCTGGAGGGAAAAAGATTATAATGTACCCAGCATGGATTTATTGAAGGCAAATCCTTGTTTTCAAACCTACGGAGTTTTTGACAAGTAAAAGAAATAGCACAAGAGGAGGGGTGGGTTGTTTCTTTTTTGGACTCAAGAAGGCCTTCAAAAAGAGTTCCTTCACAAGAGATTAGTGCAGAAGCTAGAGGATCGGGCGTGTATAACAGGGGGGGCACTGCAGGGTCAGAAATACCTGACAGGAGGCAACAGCAATCATGGTACGTAGAGGTACACAGTGGGTGCCTGTAATAGTGGGGTTCCACAAGGGTCGTCCTAGGACCAGTGCTATTTTTGGCATATGTAATGACGTGACGGAAGGGATAGACCCCAAAATGTCCTTGTTTGCAGATGTTTTGAAATTAATGAGGGGTTAAATCAATAGGATCAGGGAGCACTACAAAGAACCCGGGCAGGTGGAACACTGTCCACAAAATGACTCCTAGAATTTTTAATCCCCCCCAAAGCAGAGCCGTGAAGATTGGGGAAGGGCAAAGAAGACCGCAGACAGAGTTAGTCTTGGACCCAAAAACCGCAAACCCCACTCAAGGAGAAAGTCATGGGGGGAAAAAAATACGGACCATCTTTGAAACCAATTTGCCAGATAACTGCTGCAGCATATGGGCACCTGGCAAACCTGAAAATAGCATTCTGATACCTCGGTAAGGAATCGTTCAAGACTCTGTCCACCATGTACGTCAGGCCCATACTGGAGTATGCAGCACCAATTTGGAACCCACACTTGGTCAAGCACTTCAAGAAATTAGAGAAAGTGCAAAGGTTTGCAAGAAGACTAGTTCCAGAGCTAAGGGGAATGTCCTACGAAGAAAGGTTAAGGGAAATCAGCCTGATGACACTGGAGGACAGGAGGGCTAGGGAAGACATGATAACAACATACAAAATACTGAGAGGAACAGAGACAGGATGTTCTGGAGATGGCACACAGAAACAAGGGGTAACAATTGGAAGTTGAAGACTCAGATGAGTCAAAGGAATGTTAGTAAGTAAGTAAAGTTTATTTCTTTGTTAAGGTTACAATGTGTAATTACAATTTTGATTCGCTAAGTACAAAGATATTTGCTAAGTACAAAGATAGCCACTATCATGCCCAGGCATTTTGGGTAGACTAATCCTAATACATAGTAACAAATTAAAACTAGATATGATAATAGTACATAGTAAATATACTTAAAACTAGACAAGAAGAAGTGGTTAACTGTTTTACAATCTTATTTAAACTTAATGCAGATGGGAAGTAGTAAGGTGGAGTTGGGTTTGGTAAAATAATCTTGAAATTGCACACAAAATCTACCTTACAAGTAATGGTTCAGGTGGTAATATTTTATGGATTGGCAGAATTAAAAGCCAGGAGGTCACATAAAACTAATTAGCAGATGTTTTGGTTGATTTGGTTAATATTGAGAGATCAGATGATTTTTTAGCTAAGTTCTAAATTTATAAGTTGTCAGGGGATCCTTGACCTGTTCCGGTAGTGAGTTCCAGATCTTCAGGCACTTTATGTGCATAACGTTCTTGCATAGGGAGAGACTGACTCGAGGGATGTTGAAAAGTGCCTTATGCCTTGTATTGTGACTGTGCATTCTGTTGTAACTGTCAAGGAGTAGTTTTAGGGGAGGGTTTACAGTGGAGCTTGTAAATTAGACACATATGCAACACTTAGGTATCTTTATTGAGGAAACGTTTCGTCGCCCAGTGGCTTCGTCAGTCCATGCAAAGGAGAACATTGAAGAACAGGAGGAGTTTGAGGTAATCAGTCCCTCAGCCTCGAGTCGATGTGGTCAGTCCATCAATCTTGAAAAGAATACAGCATATATGCATAGAAGTAGCTTATATACCGTAGGCAGAAGAGGTGCAGCAATCGTAGGTGGTGTCACATTATCAACTTGTCGGATCTCTGAACCATTCATCTACATTCCTTTCTTGGAATCTTAATACAGGGAATTCTTCACTTGCCTAACCCTTGGGCACGACCTACTTCCACATTGAGCAAATGTGACACCACCTACGACTGCTGCACCTCTCCTGCCTACAGTGTATAATCTACTTCTATGCAAATATGCTGTATTCTTTTCAAGACTGATGGACTGACCACATTAACTCAAGGCTGAGAGACTGATTACCTCAAACTCCTCCTGTTCTACAGTGTTCTCCTTTGTATGGACTGATGAAGCCACTGTGTGGCAAAACGTTTCCTCAATAAAGATACCCAAGTGTTGCACATGTGTCTAATTTATCAACTTGTCGGTTCTCTGAACCATTCATCTACAGTGGAGTTAATGTTCTGTATATGTAGTAGGCACAGTAATATGAGTATATGTCTTATATATTTAGCAAGTTGAGTAACCTCAGCATACACCATGAGGGTGCCT
This sequence comes from Cherax quadricarinatus, assembly GCF_026875155.1. Taxonomy (NCBI): domain Eukaryota; kingdom Metazoa; phylum Arthropoda; class Malacostraca; order Decapoda; family Parastacidae; genus Cherax; species Cherax quadricarinatus. The sequence continues at coordinate 6,226 of NW_026493705.1, forward strand.
GAATTCGTTGGGGTTTCCGTAATTAATACTTATGTGCAAAAGGTTATTAGCTTCTGACCTAATATTCAAGGGATAGTTACTCAGCGGTCCTGGTCGCAATTACCTCAGAGTGGGCATATTGCCTACACAAAACTCATAGTTAAGTTATCCTGTGTTCCCCAAAATAACATTGGCCAACCTTGTTACTAAGTTGAAAGCAGGGAATTGTCTTCTGATATGGGAGCCTGGGAAGAGACTGAGTTTGCCTGGAGAGAGTTCCGGGGGTCAACGCCCCCGCAGCCCGGTCTGTGACCAGGCCTCCTGGTGGATCAGAGCCTGATCAACCAGGCTGTTACTGCTGGCTGCACGCAAGCACTCAGCCACGTGCCCGGCTGGTGTAAATCCAGAGCCTCTCCTTTCTTCTCATTGGCCACCAGACAAGGATTTTGTTGACCGCATCCCGACCAGTTGAGCTCCTCTAGTGCTTCTGACTAGAAGGAAGCTTGTTCCTGTACTAGCCTGCTTCCTCTCCTAGTTCAAGGATGGGGTTTCTAGCTATCACTACATGTCTAATCTCATTACCTAATGTAACATATTAATGTCTAAGGCTACATTTTTAATTCTAATATTATTTACTAACAGTTCAAGCCTACCTAAATCATTCTTAAGCCCTAAATCTGCCAATAATATACAAATCTTAAAGTTAACTTGTGCAACTAAGAGTATGTTAGTGGGCTCTAAGGGCATGATATGACTCTTGCCATCCCTCTGACCATGACCCCAAGATATTTAGAGGGAGCAGAAAGGGAGGAGGAGCTGCTCTGCTTATCAAAAACTGGTGGAGATTTGAGGAAATGGAAGGAATGGACAGAATGGGCAAAAGGGAATGCATAGTAGGAACAATTCAGTCTGGAGGCCCTTAAGTAGTAATTGCTTTAATGTACAACCTGCCACAGAGCAGCATTAGACATACGAACATGACAGTGGGAATTTATTGGCGCAGATAAATTTCCAAAATGATAGTGTTTCTTCCCTTGGTCCCCTCAAGGAAGGTTCCTTGATGTTGGTGAGGGGCTCTTGATTTAGGGAATTGGATCTGTGCTCCAGTTCCCCGAATTAAGCCTGAATGCCTTCCACATCCCCCCCCCCAGGTGCTGTATAGTCCTCCGGGTTTAGCGCTTCCCCCTTGATTATAATATAATAATAATCTTCCCTTGGTGGGAAATGGCTGATGTATTAATAAAATAAAAAGTAATGTATGAATTCAGACTGATCAGTAACTCAGTATTTATATGAAGCTTTAACATTTGACTTAATGGTGATAATTATTTTTTTGTACAGCACAGCGACATTGTGAAGACATTGGACCACTCCTCAATCCTGACGTTTCTTGATTTGGCATGGCCTGGCACAACCAGAGGTCGGGTCCATATTCGACTGAGTCCTGATACTGTGCTGGCCAGACAGTTTGTGTTGTTGTGCACAGGAGAGCGAGGCCCCTCCTACTTCAACACTAAACTACTGCGGGTGGTATTCAAGGGTGAGCCGGGGGAGTGTGTGTGGGGTGGAGACTACCAGTATAATGATGGACGGGGAGGAGCACCACTGTTGTCCAACCTCTACTATCAGCAGTACCGGCAGTCAGGCAAAGCTGGTGCTCTCTTGTCACTTTGTGGATTGGAAAGTCATCAAACTTCCCAGTTCTGTATTACCACCAGGGATGATATAAATATTGACCAGTGGGAATTTGTCTATGGTGAGGTGGAAAGTGGCCTGGATGTGGTGAGAGCTGCTGTAAACCACAGTAACATCAGGGAGGTGACTGTGGTTGACTGTGGTGTTGTGTTCACTCTTTAGTTCATTGTATTATTACTACTCACCATAACTAATGAGTCACCATCATTACTGTCACCATCAGATGTGAGAGTCATTATTGCAGCAGTAGTTTATCATTGTTATAAAATATTCACTGCAGAAGATTGAAAAAATTATATATATAATAGTCAGGTCAGAGTGTGCAGAAGATAGCCAAGTTGACCTTAAAACACTATGTGGACAGTGTTGGCCTAGAAGCAATGAAATTATTTTTGATGGGCAAAATTTTATACAGGGAAATTATGAAAATAATGTACATTTGATTTATTTGTTCATGTTTTTTTCAGTTAAGGTAAATTTTCATATTTGTCAGTAATTTTGTTTTGAGTGAAGGTCTTGTTAATTTTGAATTTTAATGGTAGTAATTGTTGTAGTGTTGTCTTACTCAGGGGTAGTAATTGTTGTAGTGTTGTCTTACTCAGGGGTAGTAATTGTTGTAGTGTTACTCAGGGGTAGTAATTGTTGTAGTGTTGTCTTACTCAGGGGTAGTAATTGTTGTAGTGTTGTCTTACTCAGGGGTAGTAACTGTTGTAATGTTGTCTTACTCAGGGGTAGTAACTGTTGTAATGTTGTCTTACTCAGGGGTAGTAACTGTTGTAGTGTGATCTACTCAGGGGTAGTAATGTTGTAATGTTGTCTTACTCAGGGGTAGTAACTGTTGTAGTGTTGTCTTACTCAGGGGTAGTAATTGTTGTAGTGTTGTCTTACTCAGGGGTAGTAATTGTTGTAGTGTTGTCTTACTCAGGGGTAGTAACTGTTGTAATGTTGTCTTACTCAGGGGTAGTAACTGTTGTAGTGTTGTCTTACTCAGGGGTAGTAATTGTTGTAGTGTTGTCTTACTCAGGGGTAGTAACTGTTGTAATGTTGTCTTACTCAGGGGTAGTAATTGTTGTAGTGATACTCAGGGGTAGTAATTGTTGTAGTGTTGTCTTACTCAGGGGTAGTAACTGTTGTAGTGTTGTCTTACTCAGGGGTAGTAATTGTTGTAGTGTTGTTTACTCAGGGTAGTAATCGTTGTATGTTGTCTTACTCAGGGGTAGTAATTGTTGTAGTGTTGTCTTACTCAGGGGTAGTAATCTGTTGTAGTGTTGTCTTACTCAGGGGTAGTAACTGTTGTAATGTTGTCTTACTCAGGGTAGTAATGTTGTAGTGTTGTCTTACTCAGGGGTAATAATCGTTGTAGTGTTGTCTTACTCAGGGGTAGTAACTGTTGTAGTGTTGTCTTACTCAGGGGTAGTAATCATTGTAGTGTTGTCTTACTCAGGGTAGTAATTGTTTATGTTGTTACTCAGGGTAGTAATTGTTGTAGTGTTGCTTATTCAGGGGTAGTAATTGTTTAGTGTTGTCTTACTCAGAGATAGTAATTGCTGTAGTGTTGTCTTACTCAGGGGTAGTAATTGTTGTAGATTGTCTTACTCAGGGGTATAATGTTGTATATGTATTTGTCATACTCAGGGGTAATATTGTTGTAGTATGTATTTGTCTTGCTCTGGTTCAATCAACTGTATTGTTGTTGTATTGAATTTTTGTTTTGAAATAAGCTGTCAGTAGTGTTTTTTATTCATATTTTGGGAATAATCTGTACGTCTGCTTTTAAATTGTTTCTTACAAATTATTTTTCTTGATTCAGATGCAGTTATTGTTTCTCAAAATAATTTAAAGTACAATTCTTCTTGTATTATAATCATGAAAAGACATCAGTTTAGTTTTCTTATCTCAGTTATAATTTAAGGACATCTTGAATATATTATTTAATAATATTATCTTAGAATTTATTGTATGTCTTTCTTTTATAAACAATAAATCAAATACATTGTAAAGTTTCTTTTGTAAAAACTAAAATTTATTGTAAAAGTTAACCTTCAGGGTCGAGAGCCCTCTCCTACTTGCTCTAGTCAAAATTTTTCGATAAAAAAAAAAATTATTTTTTCTTGAATCAAGATGAGAATTTTTCCCAACATAATGACAGACAAAAGTATGTAATTTGTGGAAAATTACTGAATTATGCTATCTGAAGTTAGTGTCTCGACTTGTTTATCTCATTCCAAATTCCGACTTTGACCTATTTCGGTCAATTCCAGTGTACCTGAAGTTTACTGGAAACGACAAAAATCATACTGTTCCACTAGAACTGCCATTTTTCTATAAGATATGAAAACACCCATTTAACGATTTCAACTTATGCAATAAAGTGCAAAATTATCAATTTCCCAAATTCACACAATTTCAAAAGATGCAATTTCCAAATAGGTCAATAAACAAAGCATTCTGGACTAAAATAACATTCCTCTTTCATTAGTCGTCCCAGGGCCCTTCTTACGTTCATTTGTTCCAGTCTGAAAATTTTTTCGAAAAAAAAATAAAGAATTTTTTTTAAGACAAAGATTAGTAGAAATTGGTATCAAATAATACATGCACTTGTAAAGAAGTATGACATGCATTGACGGAATGTACGGATTGTGCATGACTTGTGTTACTTTTAACTTCTGTCAAATATCGAACATTTCTGCTACTTTTTGAGCTCAATTTCCAGGTATGGGTTTTCATTGGAAACAATCACAAAAACATAATCAATTCTGAATGTCTCTATTTTTTCATGAATGAGTATGAAAAACCTACCATTTACTGAAATTCAACTAGCAATAAAGTGGTCAGAAATTTATCTTTTCCCAATTTACCACAAATTTCAAAAGATGCCAATTTCCAAATAGGGTCCAGAATAAACAAGGCATTCCTGGCACTAAAATAACATTTCCTCTGTTCATTAGTCACGTCCCCAGGGCCTTCTTACATTTCTTTTGCTTTCCACTTTGAATTTTTATTCTCGCAAAAAATAAAGATTTATTGTTATGCAGACTACTCCATTAGTGTAGAAATGGTATAAATAATATCAGTGCACTTGTGAAAGAATATTAGACTCGCCAGTTGACGTGTATTGGACGCGTGGCATGACTTGTTTACTTTTGAACTTTGTCAAAAATCAAACATTTCTGCTACTTTGAGCTCAATTTCAAGGTATTTTTCATTGTGAAACCAATCAAAATCATCTCAATTTCTGTAATATGTCTTCTATTCTATAAATTGAGACCAGGAAAACTAGAATACAACCATAAATACCATATGAAAATACACTGCAAAGTCACTGTTTTAAACCAAAAAAATGGTAGTTTTTTTTTTCTCGTTACGCACTGTGTGCTGCAGGATTTTTTTTTATACTGCGCACACTGACCATATAGACCCATTCTCTAATATGTAGTCCTACCAGCTTTCTCTCACTAGATTTGAAGGCGCTAGAATTTAGGCATACTAGAATGTCGATAACCCTGATGCATAAGCCGTACTAGTACATCAGAAACCCTGAAAGGATTAAGTAATTATGTAAGTTTATTCAGGTATACACAGATACAGTTACATAGATCATACACAGCAGTATATGTGTAGAGAACCTGGGATAACCCAAAAAGTCAGACAGAGTGACTTATTTCCATTGGGGAAATTTAGTGCTTTTGTAAAAATATCCCAAAATACATTGTAAGAGTTCTTTTGTAAAAATATTTAATTATATTTTTGAATTTCCTTTGTAAAAATATCAATGAAAAACTGTTTCCTGTGTAAAATTTTTTTACAAATTTTAATAAAAAATTACATTATCCACTTTTTTTGTTCCAGATTTTGGTTGAAAAGTTGAATTGATAAAACTAATGATTAGAATGTTTTAATGGTAAAATATTTAATCATTATATTAACCCTTAAACTGTCCAAACGTAGACCTACATTTGTACCACTAAGACTCCAAATGTAGATCAGCGTTTTGTTTTTCCTGCCTCTAACTTTAGCATGATTGGCCTAAGATGCCTGGTCAGTATAGAATGGGTCTTAACACTCATTGTGCATGGTATTAAAAAAAAGTGGAACCACTTAGTACCTTGTGGGAGCACCAGTTCAATTGAGCGCCAGCTGGAGCAAATAGCGTGGCAAACACCAGGGATTCACTGATGTCATGTTGTATTAACACTCCCCTTTTAAGAGGAAAGTGATGGATGTGGCAACAAGTGGTTGAGGAAATATAAAAAAAACCTCGATAATAACCCATGTGTAACATTTGTGCAACATCCTTTCATTTTTTATACCACTGGCTGTGTGTCTGTATCTGTCTGTCTATCTCTCTGTCTATCTCTGTCCCCCTCTCACATGTACACATAAGTACAGTTATTATACAGTGTAAATTGCCTAGGATAACCCAAAAATTCCAGGCAAAGTGCTATACAGTGCTTGTAGATATAAGACACAATAAGCATGACTGGCAACTTAGTGGCAAGTAATACGCATTTTCACTTCATCGGGAATCAGACGTGACTACTGCATCGTGTGTAATACCTGTTGGTTTATGAGCCGCTCTCTAAGACTGAGAGACAAGATTGACAGACACACACAGGCAGACAGAAAGAAAGACACACACACAGGCAGACAGAAAGACAGACACACACACACACAGGCAGACAGATAAGCAGAGCTAGACAGACAGACAGATACAGATAGGCAGGCATACATGTTTGTGTGTAACATTGAAAACAAATATAGCCAGAGTTCCCTGCAGCAGTGCATTATCATGGTGTCACTCCACTGCTTACCCTGTCAGCAGTTTAGCAACACTTGTCATAAATACCATGCTTCAAGAAGTTTCATATATATACTTCAGCATGTCTAAAACATTATTGAGGCCTATAAATACTTTGTATATATTTCTAGACAATAGTAAATGACCAAGGAAGGTGAAAATGTACACCTGCTGGTGTGATTGTGACCATTTGAGTGCTATTTCAGTACCTAATATTAGTGTCAGAACAAAGATTGGCTTTGAAATCACAAGAACTATTATAGATTGTAATTATCAGAACATAAAAATTATATGAATTAAAATAAAAACAAGAAAAAAGTTATATCGGCAACATTTCTGCAAGAGGCAGGACTCAATGTTGCTGTTATTTGAGCATCCAGCACCAACTTCGTGGTATTATATCTCAGTAAGTACTGGTCTTAAATTTTTTTCTTTTGGTCTTATAACACGCACAAAATTACAGTGGACCCCGGTATTCGATATTAATCCGTTCCTGAGAGCTCATCGAATACCGAAAATATTGAAAAGCGAATCAACTTTCTTCATAAGAAATAATGGAAATCAAATTAATCTGTGCAAGACACCCAAAAGTATGAAAAAAAAAAAATTACCACATGAAATATTAAGTTTAATGCAATAGAATAATTACAATAACAACAATAACAATAGAATAATTGACACTTAACTTTAATGAAGATCTGGTGATGATTGATGGGATGGGAGGAGGGGAGTGTGGATGGTGTTAGTGTCTAATTAAGGTCTAATTTCTTTTCAATTAGGTAATTTTTCACAGTGGGGGCTAATGCATGGTGTAACCAGTCATAGAAAAAGTTCATAGTGACCAATGCCTTACTGTTTGCCCTCCACAGCACACACAAATTAGCCTTGAGGACAGAGTTTTTCCTGAACACTCTGGGAGTTTCAGAGTGATACACAAATAAAGGCTTCAATTTGCAATCGCCGCTAGCATTAGCACACATCAACAGAGTAAGCCTGTCTTTCATAGGCTTATGTCCTGGGAGTGCCTTTTCCTCCTGAGTAATGTAGGTCCTGCTTGGCATTTTCTTCCAAAACAGGCCTGCTTCATCACAATTAAACACTTGTTCAGGTTTAAATTCTTCACTGTTTATGTAATCCTTGAATTCCTTCACATATTTTTCAGCCGCTTTTTGGTCCGAACTGGCAGCCTCACTATTACAACCCAGGAATCCAAATGGCCTGTTATCCCGGGTGTAATGGGAGCAAAATAAACACAGCAGAAAAAGTTTAGACTTATATTAAACTTCACCAATTTAGAACAGCAATATGTACACTATATACAGTGATAAGTATAGTGCACTCCACGGTAAGCAAGGCAGAATAGAAGCCACAAGATAGCAGACCGTGCTTCAACCAGCTCTAGAATGGGAATGACAAGGGCAGACAGGAGAGTGGTACCCACATAACCTCTGTGATTGCCAAAACCATCTTATTGGCTAGAAACTGGTCACTAGTTGAACGACGGGGCCCCATCATCAACTCTTAGCAACCTGGTTCGCTGGTTGGGGGAGATAGCCTGTGAATGAGGGTGTGTACATGCGCCGAATAAAGGTTACGTACTCTTTGCATGCCACACCCCCACCCCGAGAAGGCTCAGGATTAGGCTGCCACCTCCCAGTGGTAACTGTGCCGCCATGGCACAAAATAATGGGACCGCCTTTCCTCTCCACTATCCAACTCTTAGAGCTCAGCTTTTCTCGTGACAAAAAGCCAAACCCTAAACTCAAAGTGAGACAGCAGTCAGTCAGGCTAGCATAGGTCCAAGATACAGGCGGACGGTAGCCCGCTTCCCCTCACTAAAAAAAAAACCCACACCAGGGGATAAAAAAAAGAGCGTGAAAAGGGGTTACCACAAATATAACATCCTAACCTAAATAAATAAAAATATTAGACTCTAGATAATGAGTCCGCCAACACATTTTCTTTGCCGGCAATATATTTAATTCTGAGTGAGTATGGTTGCAGTCTTAGAGTCCAGCGCATGAGCCTTGTGTTGTGGTTCTTCATGGCTTGGAGATATACTAGAGGATTGTGATCACTGTAGACTGTGACCACCTGCGATGTCTGGCCCACATAAACATCGAAATGCTCCAAAGCCAGTACCAGCACGAGGGCTTCTTTTTCAATGGTAGAGTAAGCCCTCTGATGTGGCTGGAACTTGGCTGAAAGTATGCTGACAGGCTGCAACTCCTCATTCTCGATTTGTAATAGTACTGCCCCAACCCAGACTCACAAGCATAAACCCTGTAATGAAAAAGGTTTGGAGGAGTCTGGAGACAAGAGAATGGGTGCAGTACACAATATTCTTTTTGCTTTATTAAAAGCAGTGTTACAGTCTGAGGTCCAATTAAAGGGAACTTTGTGACTGGTAAGAAAGGTAAGAGGGGCTACAATATCTGAGAAATTCTTACAGAATCTTCTGTAAAATCCTATCATGCCTAGGAAACGTTGAAGAGATTAACTATCATGAGGAACTGGATAATCTTTAATAGAAAGAACTTTAGCAAGTTTAGGTGCAACTTTACCACTACCTACTTCATGGCCTAGAAAAGTGACAGTGGCCTGGCCAAAGGAAGATTTAGATAAATTAACTGTTAAATGGGAACTCTGAAAGGTCTCAAAAAGAGCCTTAAGTCTAAGTAGGTGTTGATCCCAAGTATCAGACACCACAACAATATCTAGGTACGCTGCTGTGCCTTCAAGTCCTTTAATAGCCTGATGGATAAGTTTCTGGAATGAAGAGGGGGAATTTTTCTTTCCCAAAAAGGGGGGTTAACTGTGTATTGATAATGACCTGGAATTACGAAGGCAGAGATTTCCTTCGCCTTATTCGTCAAAGGTACCTGATAGTAACCTTTTAGGAGATCTAACTTGGACACAAAAATAGCCTTACCCACAAAGTCAATTACGTCATCCAGACGAGGAAGAGGGTAAGCATCTGTAATTGTGACCTCATTCACCTTACGGTAATCTGTACACATACGAAACCCTCCATCAGCCTTCTTCACAAGGATGCACGGTGAAGCCCATGGACTAGATGACTCCTCCACTAAACCATGCTTTAACAAAAATTCTACTTCCTGCTGAAGTAGCCTCTGCTTTTCAGGATTAGCTCTGTAGGGGAGAGTTTAATTCGTTTAGAGTTTCCCACATCTACATCATGATAACCTAATGTACATTTTTTCGGCACATCCAAAAAAATATTAGGATATGACTGTAGAAGCTCAGTTAAATTTGTTGCTTGCGTTTCAGATAGTCCCTCCATTAAAGGGCTAGGATCCTTGAGGAGGACAGAATTTGAAAGTTTAATATTAATTTCAGAGATCAAGTGCAAAGAATCAGAGTCGTCCTCAGAGGTAGAGGACAGAGTCATTACTGGGACTTTATCTGGTGTATGAAAAGATTTCAATTGATTGATGTGGTAAATTTTAGTTTTTGAGGTCTTATCAATGGTAGCTACCACATAATTTACATCAGATAATCTACTTACAATCTGCATAGGTCCCATAAATCTAGCTTTCAAGGTATGGCCAGGTATAGGTTCCTGCACCAACACCTTGCCTCCTGGATGGAAGGAGCGGAATTTTGCACTTCTGTCATACCTCTGTTTCATCTTACTTTGAGCTGTCTTTAGGTTAGCCTTGGCTAACTGACGTGCCACCTGCAACCTTGAAGACGGGTTGTAGAGTGTTGAGCTAACGTTTTCTCCCATCCATCCTTCTTTGAGCACCCGAAGAGGACCTCATACATTGTGCCCAAAGATCAGCTCAAACGGACTATACCCTGTAGACTCTTGCACCGTCTCTCGTACTGAGAACAGCAACAAAGGTAGTGATTCATCCCAGTCTGTAGGAAAGTGCATGCAAAAGTTGTCATCATAGTTTTTAACGTCTGATGGAATCTTTCCAAGGCGCCTTGGGACTGAGGATGATAGGCAGTGGATAAGTTGTGGATTATCCCTAACCTAGTTTATACTTCTCTAAATGCTTTGGCAGTAAAGTTAGTACCTTGATCACTTTGAATAGTTTTAGGAATGCCAAAACAAGAAATGAATTTTGTTAAAGCTTTGAGAATAGCTTTAGTATTAATACTGTGCATGGTAATTGCTTCAGGATATCTGGTTACTTTATCCATAATCGTAAATAAATATTGATTTCCAGACTTTGACCTAGGTAGTGGACCTACACAATCTATAATTAAATCTGCAAAAGGTTCTCCATCAGCAGGTATAGGTTGGAGAGGTGCAGGTTTAATGGAATGTCCAGGTTTCCCTACTTGCTGACATTCTCGGCAACACCTAATATGATTCTTCACATCATTTTTTAATTTTGGCCAATAAAATTCTTTTGTGATTCTATACAAGGTTTTCGTAATTCCTAAGTGACCTCCTAATGAAGTATTATGAGCTATATTTAATATTTGAGGTCTAAACTTGGTTGGAACCACTAACCTGTCATACAATTTCCGGCCCTCTATCTCCTTACCAGTCTCAGTGCAGATCAAATAATCGTTTTTAACTTCATACCTGACTGGATGACCCAAAGAGGATTTACCCATGGCTGCCTCAAAAGCGAATTTTAAAGAAGGGTCCTTTCGTTGTTCCTCCCGGAAGGACAGTCCCTCGGGCATGGAAACAGAGACATCTGGCAATCTTGCAACGTGGGAATAGGAAGGCTTGATCGGGGTCTGTTCACTTGATTTACGAGGCTCCAGCCGGTGTGCCTCATAAAACAACGTGGCTATTCCGAGATCGGAGTCGTCCAAGGATAGGTCAACATTTTCTCCAGACAACCCTTGGGATGTTGCCCGAGTTATGGCCAACACCAGAGAAGAATTACTCATTATAGGTTCAGGACACGCACTAACAGTCGTAATGTTATTACCCAGTAATAACATAGCATCTTTCATGGGGAATCCTTTTGAGACACCTACAGTCAAGTACCCAGTGTAATATTTGCACTGTACATAAATTTTATGCAAAGGAACAGAATATATAGCTCCTCCAAATGCTTCCAATAAAACAGAGGAATTCAAGGAAGTGTTCTCTGAAAGGGGTAATATTCCTTCTCTTACAAGTGAGCAATATGCTCCAGTATCTCTAAAGGTCTTTACTTCAGTTGTTTCTGAGTTTTCCTGAAGGGAAATAAGACTCTTGCAATAATAAGGGGCCATACCTTTTTCTACTTCTCTAGGGGACATGTTACTAGGGATATTAGAGATTTTCCCAATGGGTTGGGGTTTATGGGGGCAGTTGGGACGGATATGACCTACTTTGTTACAAAGAAAGCAGACGACAGGCTTGCCCTTTACTCCCTGCTGACGTTGCAAATGGTGTCGTTCTGGCTGGTGTCTCTCTGGATACTGTTGTCGAGGTGCACCATGAGTAGTTTGCCTCTCCGCAGGTGGACCATATGTTGAGAAGCGTGGCTCACCAGGTGACTTGGTTGGCTGACGTAGACGTTCTCCCTCCGGCTGGCACTTCTTTCTCCAAGGTTGACGATCTCTGCTCATGCCAGGCTGTTGAAAAGAGAGATGGGACCGCTCAGACAAGGAGCGGTTAGTTTCGAAGGTATCAGCCAACCTGGCTGCCTCCAGTGCAGTGGTTAAGTCACGATCCTGCAGAAAGACTCGAACCTCTGGTCCCACAGACTCCAGCAGGTTATCAATCAGAATAAGCTGTACCAGCTCCTCAAAGGTAGAGACACCACTTGCTTTATACCAGCTGGTAAAAGCTTTGGTTTGCTGTCTCACAAAGTCCACTAGGGATTGACCAAGCTGCCGCCTGCTTAATTTAAAAATCTATATTTGGCTGGGATACATGTATATGCTCCCAACACTGTGGTCTTCACTACTTTATAATCAGAAAATTCAGCATCATTTAATGCTGACGTAAATTCCTGTGCCTTACCCAATAATGCTGTATGAACCAACTATGCCCAATGCTGTTCCAGCCACCTCAAGGCTCGAGCCTGATTTTCGAAGCTTTCGAAAAATTGTTCTGGTTCGGCCTCATTGAAGCGGGGAACAAGCTGTACTGCTTTTTGTAAACTAAAATCATTTACAGAATGCGAAAACTGCCTCCTTTCTCTTTCCCTATTAAATTCTTCCCTTGCGAATGCTCTCTGTTCCCTAGTTTGCTCAAGGTTGATTTTTGCCAGCTCAAGTGCCAACGACGCTGATTCACCTTGAGACAACCCAGCTGCACTATACTGACCATTTTGCTCCGTAGGTGTATTATCTTCCTCCTGCGAGAACATAGTAGTTTTTGCCCTAGCTCCCGTAGAGGGAGGAGTCTGATGTGCCATCTCTTCTTCTATAAGTTTGTCAGCAATCAGTGAACGCAGTTGCGCAGCTGTGAGAGTGTGTTTGTATTTAATGCCAATGGAATGAGCAATTTGCCAACAACGCTGTAGGGACAATTTAGGTTATGCACACGAAAATCACTCGCTACGAAAGCAAAAGACTTGGCAGACGATGCAACATCCCCCCAATGAAAAGCAGGGGTGTCACTAGCACGTTAAGAGACCATACAATAAGTGTCAGGGGCCCGAGACTGTTCAACTGCCTCCCAGCATACATAAGGGGGATTACCAACAGACCCCTGGCAGTCTTCAAACTGGCACTGGACAAGCACCTAAAGTCGGTTCCTGACCAGCCGGGCTGTGGCTCGTACATTGGTTTGCGTGCAGCCAGCAGCAACAGCCTGGTTGATCAGGCTCTGATCCACCAGGAGGCCTGGTCACAGACCGGGCCGCTGGGGCGTTGACCCCTGGAACTCTCTCCAGGTAAAGTATATGCCGACACCAGACGTCTGACTCGTCTAGGTGGCATAAGTTATTCACTATGCACAGTACGATTGCAGAATACCCCAACGTAACACGTTAATTTGCAGAACACGCTTAGCTATGCACAGTACGATTGCAGAATACGCATACAAGTAAAGCTGACTGCAAAATTCTCCACACCGAACAGGCTAGTAACAACTGACACGCAAAATTTGTAAAGCAATGCCAGACAGCTACACTGTTCTAGAAGATTGACCATAGCGAAGTGAGCACACCGAACAAGCTAGTAGCGAGCTGTTGAACGATCACACAATAGCAAGGCTGACCATAACAGTAACTGACACGCAAAATTTGTAAAGCGTAGGCCAAGCTAATGCAATGCCAGGCAGCAAGCTGCACAGTGTTCCTGCTACGAGCTTCACCCTAAGCTCAACCGTTTCTCTAAGTCCAGCTCCAGCTCTTGGACAGGCTACCCATATTACAACCCAGGAATCCAAATGGCCTGTTATCCCGGGTGTAATGGGAGCAAAATAAACACAGCGGAAAAAGTTTAGACATATCCTTCAATTTAGAACAGCAATATGTACACATTATATACATTATATACTGAGTAAAAAAAGGAGATTTAGTGTGCACTTCCTAGCAGAGTTTACTGCCAGAGGGGAATCATAGGCCTGTCCCGTGTGGAAAAATAATAATTTTGAACTTTGTGTCAGAGGAAAGAAAGTCTCCCTGAAAGCATTGAGTATACATAGTGTATAGTGTATACTACAGTGGCTCCCTAGTATATTGATGATAAAGGCTAAAGTGTCATTTGAAAACAGGTGAATTTGTAAATGAAGTGATAAGCCTATAGAGGCAGGTGCCAGAAGTCGCCAGAAACTTACCACAGGTCAGCTGTTTTTAATATCTTCCTGGCCTGCTAGTGTACTCGCATATAATCTAGTGATACCAGTGAATAGCAGAATACAGTGTTGTAGTAGCAACTAACCAGTATTATAATGGTACTTAGTGGAGTGGAGTGGACTTTCATTAGTTTATTTTTCTTGAAATACCAGACGTTACTGTGAATTTCATATAACCTGTAGTTACCAGCGGTCGCAATATACACAACGAGAAGCAATTATTACTACAGAAAAAGCGCCCTTCCTCCAAAATTTGCACAGTCAACTATAGTGATAATATAGCATTTATTGTGGTGGAGAGGGAAAAAAAAAAAATAGAGAAGCTAGATACAGCGATTGATAAACAAAGGTGGAGGCTCGACCGTTCGTCATTGTAGGAGTGCCAGCAGTCACCGGCTCTTCAACACGCAAGTTATACTTTTGTATCAATCAAATCACATATTACTCGGGTAGATAATTTCCAGTAGATCCTTCATGTGTTAGCTCAAATCACCGACCAGTATGGTTTTAAATAAGTGACCCACTGATCAGATCAGATAGACTGGTCCGAAACTTGACTGGTCGAACCCTTGACTGGTCCGAACCCTTGACTGGTCCGAACCTGGACTGGTTTCAAACGGTTTCGTTTGTGCACCACCTAGCAGGTTATTAATAGAATATTCAAGAGGTTGCTAGTAGAATTGCAGTAAATCAACCATTCAAATCATTATGAAGCTGTGTGTAGTCTGTGGTCAGTCAAACAAACGGGCTTCCACATGCATAAATTGTCATTTCTGTGGAAATTGGTGTCACGCCCCTTGTGCAGATATCCAAGAACTAGCTACAAGCAGTATTAAAACAGGGAAGTGTTTTTGGGTATGCCCAAATGAGATAAATCTGTGGACTAAATCACAAGGGTATTAAAAGAGGTCAACATCAAAGCTGCTTTCATAGAAAACCTGGAAGCTTTCTACAACAGATGGGAACATAAAAAGTCCGGGCTGTATGGTACTGCCCTTGATACTGGTCATGTTAGTCAGAAACTGTAAGGCTGGAGATGATGTCCTGGTAGTCAGTAAATGGGGGGCTGATAGTGCTGTCCTGGGAGACAGTAATGGGGAAGCTGGAGGTGCTGTCTGGGAGACAGTAATGGTGAAGCTGGAGGTGCTGTCCTGGGAGACAGTAATGGTGAAGCTGGAGATGCTGT
The DNA here is from genome assembly GCF_026875155.1 of Cherax quadricarinatus. Lineage (NCBI taxonomy): Eukaryota > Metazoa > Arthropoda > Malacostraca > Decapoda > Parastacidae > Cherax > Cherax quadricarinatus. Next base: position 21,613 of record NW_026493705.1, read on the forward strand.
CCGGGAGACAGTAATGGGGAAGCTGGAGATGCTGTCCTGGGAGACAGTAATGGTGAAGCTGGAGATTTTGTCCAGGTAGTCGGGAATTATACGCAGGAAGGAATACATATGAATGACCTCATAGGGGACAGGAGCCATAGTAGGGAAACAAGTGTAGTCAAAGATAAGATAAAACCAATATTGCAAACTAGAAATACCGCAGGAAATAGCAAACAAGAGGACTCCACTACAATAGTGAGGATATATTACCAAACACAAATGGTGGGAGCTCCATTGTTGGTGCTAGGGAGGATAGAAGTAAGACAGGGAAACATGCACCAACAGGGAATACAGTCACAGAAACCCAAGGCAAAGGAAACCAAGCCTGTGCACATACTATGCACTCGGTATCGCTGGCATGGGAAATCTGGAAAAACAGATGGGAGTGCAACTATGACCACCCTAGGAAATGCCATGCCCATATGACAACAGGAAAATGCAAAGTCCTTCCTGTAAGCTTTTTCACCCTGAACGTGTACCTCTTCAGTACAGAAAGACTGTG
>NW_026493716.1:0-21817 GCF_026875155.1 Cherax quadricarinatus
CCCCCAGAACCCGAGATCCACGAATACAGATCGATCGATAAAATTTTTTTTTTTTACATTTTTAATCTCAACGTTGAGTTCGTTGTTCTTTTGTTGATTTTAAGTTGTACTATATATCCCTTGATTGCATTACAGTTTCAGTTACGTACCTTTCATTCTAATGTTCTACTTATGTATCTATAATGTTTAATGTTGTGTATTTTTGACATTGTATAGAATCACCCCAAGCCGTATACCTGCCATCTCTAGTTTGTATTAGTTGTATGTCGGGACGACATACGTTGCGTCGCCGAGCTCTCATTTATTTAGTAACCAGTTACCAGTAACCAGTTACCAGTAACCTGTCCGTTGACTCAACGACCAACCGTCTTGATCCACGGTCTGTGCTGAGCTGACACTATTTCAAAAGACCCACTACGGGGGTACTGGCCACCCGGCTAGTCAGTTTTACGAGTGTAACCAAGGAGATAGGTAACGGCTGAGGGCTCCCTCCACATAACAGCAATTATAAGTAATAACAGCCTACGTGGTATTTCTACCCTAATCCACGTATCGAACTCCCACATGATACACACTTCACTCGCTCACTCTTTGACCATAAACAGAAATATTAATCTCAGTCTTAAAATAATGAATCCTGTGATACTCCAATACTGAAACTATATACTGTGCCAAAACAAAAGCATTCACATTGCTAAACTCATAAACTAGTATTTAGTCACTTAGCCATAATACCAACTTACCTCATAATTTGTAATATTTTACAATTAAGAATAAAACTAAGTATGCCCGAAATGCCTAGCCATGCTAAGCGTTCTAGTGGTACACTCTGTAATCACAATTTTACTACATGTAAACCAAACAATAACCAAATTTCTGTAAACTCAGCATTGTAATCCTTATAGAGAATAAACTTTGAATTTGAATTGAATGAGATGGCCCTGACCTCTTTTGATACGCCTATAAATTTCTTTCTTCTGCCCTAAAAGATGTTTTAACCTATTGTTCATCCATTTCGGTTAATTTCTAGTCGATCTCATTTCTCTAAGGGAAATATACATTCTTTGGGCAACGTGTATCGAGTGTTTAGAAAACTGTCATACTGCTGTTTCTCGTCGTTACCCCACTCTGAGATCCTTGCTGAATTATTCCTATTATCATACATCTATTCGGGCAGATCTGTTTGTGACCTGATAAAGTCCACTGTGTGGGGGAAACGTAGTTAATAGAGGATCGCATTATTCATATACGTACTACATCTGTGTCCATTTTTCTTGCGTTCTTATGATAGAGAACTAGATAAGGGTTTCCAAGTGGTATTATTGAGTTTATTTTATCGGCTGACCTCGGCCTTGGGTTTACACATCTATTATTTTGTTTCTGAGACAAAAATAAACTTATCAGTTCTATTTAATTGGACGTTAGTATCTTTAAGCAGTTCCTTAAGTACATGAGAACAGAGTTTTATCTGTTTACAGTATTCAAGAGACTTGTCAAGTAACATAGTATGAGTAGGGGGCTGACTCCTGGTACTTGAAGCAACAAGGTTGAAACTCTCCCTGCTCTAGAGAACAAATGATTACAACTGTACTTCCCTTTCTAGGATCAGATCTGATTAATTTCCATTCCCAGGCGCTGTTATAATCCATATATCTATGGTGCACCCAGCAAAATAAGCAGACTCTTGGATGTCACTACTGGTACCAGTGTTCAAAACCTTTTTACTACATGGGGGTTGTATTCCAATAATCACTTGTTAAATCAGTCTTGTAGTTTACCCGGGTCCGTATGCACCCTTTCTTCTTTATTTTCATTTCCCATTCGTTTCACATCATTCGTGAACAGGGATACATCCGAACCTATCTCTTCCAGGATGTCATTAACACAGACCAGAATATTACAGGTAGAAGCCCCAAATCCTTGTAGAATTAATTCGGATGTCTCTTCCGAACATAAGAAGGGAGGAACCACTGCATGGGGCCCTACTGACCCATGAAAATTAGACACATTTGCAACATCTGCCGGTATATAAGCGCCATTCTTTTCGCCTGAGCTTCAGAGTGTTCACGACTACGGTGCTCTTCAACTCTAAAGCTGAGGGACTGATTACCTAAACTTTTGAACATAGTTCTACTGTCTTCCGATTATATCCTTGAATTTGGTTGATAAAGCCACTGGATGGCGAAACGTCTACAATAAAGATACCCAGATGTTGCAAATGTGTCTAATTTCCATTTGTCGGTATTGTATACCAATGTATACCATACATGAACTACTAGCCTATACTGCGTAGGCAGTGAGAAAATATTTTGCTTCCCTTAATATTCCTCTATCTATTGCAGTACATTTATTGTTATTCTTGGCTGTTACTCGAGAGTTTGTCAGTCAGATGTGTAAACAGACACTTTCGCACATTTGGGTATATTTATTTCTGGAAACTTTTTGGCCACACAGTGGCTTCTTCATCCAGTGCAGAACAAGGTGGAATACGAGGAGTTTGAGGTAATCAGTCCCTCAACCTTGACTCGATGTGTTCAGTCCCTCAGTCTTAAACAAGATTAATAGACCGATCACACCGAGTCAAGGCTGAGGACTGAGTAACCTCAAATGCTTCATATTTCACCTTTTCTGCAATGGACTGAAGAAGCCACTGTGTTGGCCCGAAACTTTTCCAAAATAAAGATACCCAAATGGTGCAAAAGTGTCTCATTTATAAACGGTAGATTTTGTCAAGTTTTATTGGCATTCAGATGTCTTCTAACTACCCACGAATAAGCAGTACACTCATTGTGCTCTCTCTTGCCACCCTTCTGTTGCCTTGTCATAGAATCAAAATTCATGAGGTGAGAGAAGTTTACCATCACTTAGTCTGTGTCGGTTGTCATTAATATCACCAAAACTTTTCTGGGTATACCCGACTGTGGTTTAAAACAGCCTGTCTGTCCCCTTTCTTAAACACGGGGACTATATTTTATATCTTCCAAATTTCTGGCAAGTGCCCATTGTCAAATTACCTGTAAATTTATTTTTTTACTTAACGGGGCACTAATGTTTCTGCTTCTTATTTCGGAAAACACAGAAAGACAGTGTCTGGTCCCATTTTCTTTGATGTATCTGGCTCATTCGATAATTTTTTGTCATCTCTTCTGTTGTGTTGTCATAGCCCTGTATCAGTCTTCTGTTGTTTAGTGACAGTTGAAATTGTGGTCCTCTTTCCTCTGTTTGTTCTCTAATCTAAAAATTACGCTGACTTTTACTTTACAGTACTACTACCCTCGTCCCCCCTACCACTATTTTTTTCCTCATGTTGAAACCCCCTGAATGGGTTACAATGATTATTATGTATATATATATAATGTATATTATCTTTTCATATAATTTTATATTGCTTAATTTGGGGATAATAGCTAAATCGTAATGTATGACTTTATATTATTTTTTGGGACTGTTATATTGTTATTTGACTTATGTTGTTAGGATGTACATAATATGTGCTCATTTCAAGTCTTAATTGTCAAACTACTGAAAATTATCGTTTTGTCGCTCGTTATACTGCCGGCTTCTGGCTGTGCTGTCCACGGGGCTATCACGTGATCGAGGGGGGGGGTGTCCTCACCTCTCGTGAAGTATTCAGTCTGCTCTCTAGACTCGCTTGGTGGTTGGCAGATTGTCTGTCTCATTATTCTTGTTAGTTCTGTAGAACTCTGTTCACAGAACATTGTATAGACTTAGTGTTTTTCGACGTTGTACTGGGGTTGTGTTCGCTTAGACACTCTGAACATCTCAGGTCCTTAGCTTTTAGCTTCTGACCTAATTTTGTACTGGTTTTCTGTGTATTGTCACAGTCAGGGTTTTTCCTATGCTGAACTTAGTTTCCCGTAATATGGGAGTTTTGTAACTTTTGTGGAGGATCTGCTGATGGTCCCTACTTAGTATCGTCATATTATCTCCTTGATCCTGATTGTGTCGCAGCCCGCTTGTTATATGGCTATTGGGCTTAGCATTCTTTTCATTGTTCAAGCAGACTTTTTTCTGGTTGCCAGTCGGTCAAGAAGTTAGTTTATTAGAGGAATTTGTCAGTCACTTGTTTAAGGTCTAGTCGAGCCCGTGAGACATTTTGAACTACTTAGAGCACTTACACGCATACACACACTTACTTGTACATATTTGTAATATCTTATTAAATGTTAATGTACCAGACGGTACTTAAGAATTATAAATGTGATATGTCTTTCAGCACAATAATATTGAACTCGAGAGATTGATATTATTTTCATTACTGTGATTAATTTAATTTACTTTGATAATATACCTCTAGACTAATAAATTTATTAAATTTTAATTTCTCTAGTTAGTAGCCTACCAGTTGTAACCCTGAAGCACTATTGAATCTAATGAATTCTAATTGGATAATTGGACAAGGATACGGGACTACTTGTTACGAAAACCCAGTAACAGGCTGGATGTAGAAGGGCAATCCTTTTAGTATTCACTGGAGATCTCTAAGCTTTTAGAATCGCGTTTTTGTAACACTCAGAATCAGATTTCTCATTTGACTGTATCTCTTATCTCTAAATTTATATCTGTAAATGACAAGATATCTGGATCACCTCTACTTTTTTCTCATTCCACTCATCACTCATATTTATTATTCTGTCTATGCTTGCATATTATACTTTCAGTTTTCTTTTTGTTACTCTTGAGTCCTGGTTTCATTGTCGTGGGGGGTTTTCGTCAAGGGATGTAGGTGAAGAATAAAAACACACGTAGGATATTCTAAGAGGCGAATAATGTGAGAGTCTTGAGGAAAACCCCAGAGCCCGCCTTGTAAGTCTGTTTTTTTTTTTTATTCGCCAGTATTCCCCCCGACCCGGGTCTTTTTCTAAGTAGTGGTGACCCGGGCCTTGGCTCCCTATCTGGGGAGTATCTCGAGACCTAAGTCTCCCATGGGGGGGGGTACAAGTACCCCCTCGTCTTGGGACTAACTGTCCCCAGGCCTAGCCACAGCCCCCGCCCTCACGGGGCTCGTAGGGAGAAGCTAGGCCTCTGGTCTGCCATCTCCCCCCGCCCCAAAGGGGTTCTTGGGGATGACAGTCTTATGAGCTGCAGGGGTAGCAAGCTCAGGCCAACTTTTCTTGTTCTCTGCTATCGCCTTCAACCCTCTCTCTGACTGACTGATGACCTTGAGCAAGGTGGATCAGAAGGAGAGGGGACTCGTGACGTCATAGCCAGGGAGGCAATGACTTACAGTAACGGTTTTAACTGAATTTTAATACAGTACAAAGCATTACTGACATCATGATCTTTCCCTACGAATCAAGGGAATAGGATAGGAAGTGGGGAGAGAGATGTGAGAGAGGGAGGATTTGTGCGAAAGATACTTATAGAGGAGATTCTTGTACTAGAAGGGGTTAGCATCTTTAGGTGTAGATGAGAAAGGATGGTGAGTGGTTAGTGGGCTGGATTTGTTAAGGGTTTTGCATGGTATAACACAGAAGGCTGATGTTGACTATTATTATTGTCTCTTTTGTTTCTCCTTCTATTGTTTTTTTTTTTTTTTGTATTATTCTCCTCTTCATCTGTTCCCTCAAATTTTTCTTTTGATACAATCCACTTACACATGGCAGTATCTTTACTGTTTTTATCATGATGGTCAGTGTAAGAGGGTACATCTAGTCCCTTGAGTCCCCTCCAGTTCAATCTCTCCACTTGTTTTAAAAGACTGCTTTAATTTCGTGTTTGTTGGCTACCATCGATTTTATCAATAGTGCCTATGTTGCTGTTTTTATCATCAGCACCTTGTGATTCAGCGGAAAGTATTTCTATAAATGTCGACTTACCTTTTGCTTCCCATCCTTCGTCTCCCCTCCTGCAAATTCACTTTATTTCCTTGAGCTTTTCTAAGTAGTACCATTTAAACCAGTAACCAGTTCCCAAGTAGATGACTCACTACCAACCGTCTGTGTAAATCACTGACTTTATTCACATTGCTGCTGACCATAGATTTTTTTGAACACCGTTCACCCTCTAGGCACTGAGATAGAGAGCAGAGAGGCAGGGCAGCTGATGGGGCTTCCCATACTTTCCGTTATAATTATACTAAACCAGCCTACGTGAGTGTTTTTACCCCAATCCATGTTATCAAACCCACATGACAATTTGGTGACAGCGGTGTGAGCGTGGATTTACGGGTATTTCCGACGTTAGAAGTTTGGTTTTGGGGTGCCGGCAGGTCAGAGATAAACCGTCTCTGCCACCTCCAGCTAGCCGCTTACCCCCTGTGTCCCCCCATCCTGCAAACCGTCGGGAGAATCCGAGCGCCCCCAGTCAAACCGTCCCATGGTGACAGTAGGTGATAATGAGTACACCATCCCTGTTCACAATTCCTTTGAACCTTAAGCAGTCTCGAGAATGACAACCCTGCTATGATGTTGCTTCACACGTCTCTGGGCGGCGTAGATGATTTTGGGGATGAAGTGGAACAAATCATTTCGATGACAATCCACCTTTTTGTTTGCACATAACTTCCAATGCAGCCATAGGCCCTATAGTGCAAGATCTGTTCATAATGCGCCCGTTCATTTGTTCATGGGGGCCCGGTGGCCCGGTGGCTAAAGCTCCCGCTTCACACACGGAGGGCCGGGTTCGATTCCCGGCGGGTGGAAACATTCGACACGTTTTTTCCCTTTCACCTGTTTTTCCTGTTCACCTAGCAGCAAATAGGTACCTGGGTGTTAGTCGACTGGTGTGGGTCGCATCCTGGGGGACAAGATTAAGGACCCCAATGGAAATAAGTTAGACAGTCCTCGATGACGCACTGACTTTCTTGGGTTATCCTGGGTGGCTAACCCTCCGGGGTTAAAAATCCAAACGAAATCTTATCTTATCTTATCTGACTCTGGTGCACAAGTCAATATTATCAGGACTAGTTTGCTTAGTGATAAGCAGATACGACATGTCCTTCTCGTAGAGCCGACTCATGTGTCCTCCCTTAGTGGAGTAGCTGGTTCTCACCTGCGTGTCCGAGGTCGGACTTCCCTCACCTTTTCTATCCAAGGTAGAGACTTTACTGCTTCCTTCCTTGTTGTCGACCAGATTACTTTCCCTGGTGATCTTCTACTGGGATTTGCTTCCATGAGAGACTTACGCATTGTGCTCGACCCTTATCAATGGCATGCCCAAATTGATGACTTGATCGTACCATTTTGGGGTTACCAGCTTGGATCCGAGATCTGCCATACTGCCGCAGAGTACGACGTTCGGATTAAGTCCTTACAAGCCAGTGCATTTTCCAGTAGCATACCCAAGCGGTCAGGCACTGGTGATCCTGTCACTCCTGTCTGTGTTCCACCTGTAACTTCAGGCTTGCAAGATAGTGTCCAGTTACCTCAAGTGTCCGAGGACGCTCTGACTACCTTGGTGAGAGCCTATCCCCGCCCAAAGTCTACTAGTTCAAGTAGTAGTTTCTTCACAGGGTATGTCTTGTCGGAAAACGATTACTTGCAACTAGTAATGCCATCTCTTGTTGATGTCACTTGCCGTCAGCAGAAGATGTTTTTTGTCGTGGCTAGTGCCCTCACATAGAGGTCTGTTGTTGTTCCTAGTGTTTCCCGATGGTGATAACGTCCTAGTTGACAGTGATTCCTGCAAAGTAAAGGGTTTATTTGTGAGCCATCCTTACATGTTGTAAGAGATAGTAAGATCCATTTCTTCCTAGCTAACACTTCTGGTCACAGTGTTCATCTCAGAGCAAATACCAATCTTGTTGACCTTGTTCAAATATCCTTACCCTGTTCAGGTAGAGGATGAGTTGTCACCTGACCAGTGGGTCGGTGCTATTTCTACCGGGGAGACCTCATCCACCTCACTGGATCAATCTGTTCCACCAGTTGAGGAGAAAGACTTAGCTCCCACTGACTTCCCAGACGAGGTCAAGTGTTTGTTGACTCTGTTGAACAAACGTCGTAAAGCCATTGCCTTACCAGGTGAGAAGATGGGCATAACGAACTTATTGTCCCATCGTATCCCACTTGAACCTGGTACTAGACCTATCTATATACCTGCGTACAGAATGCCTCATCCACAAGTTGCTGTCGCAGAAGAATTGATCAATCAAATGCTTGATGATGGAGTTATTGCACCTAGCAATTCACCTTGGAATGTGCCCTTGATCCTAGTACTTAAGAAGGATGGTACTTGGCGTCCAGTAATTGACTTTAGGAAGTTAAATGTGAAAACTATTCCAGATCACTTCCCACTTCCCACAGGAGGCCTGGTCACAGACCGGGCCGCGGGGGCGTTGACCCCCGGAACTCTCTCCAGGTAAACTCCAGGTAAACTTCCTGTACTGGGTGATCTTTTATGTAACATCGGAGAAAACAAAGTTTTTTCAACCCTGGACTTGTTACAAAGGTTTCGGCAAGTCCCTCTTCACAAGGATAGCCAAGAGCTAACTGCATTCTCCACTCCTATGGGTCATTATCACTTCCTCCATATGGACTTTGGATTATGATCCTCCCCTATCACGTTCTCAAGGCTCATGACTAATATCTTTAGAGGTTTCATAGGTAATGCACTTATGGTGTACTTAGATGATGTAATCGTCATGTCTAAAGATGTGGATACACACTTGAAAAGACTTGATGTAGTACTTAGTAAGCGTGAAGAAGCTAATTTAAAGATCAAACTGTCTAAATGTCAATTTTTCAGATCGGAAATCAAGTTTCTTGGTCACGTAGTCACTCCTAGAGGGGTTACGACTGACAAAAGTAAAGTAACTGCAGTACTAAATTTTCCAACTCCCAAAACTGCTGATGCCGTAAGATCCTTTGTGGGCTTAGCAGGTTTTTATAGATCTTTCATTGCCAATTTTTCTTCCATAGCTGCTCCTCTGAGTTGCTTAAGAAAGATGCTCCTTTTGTTTGGACCTTCCATCAAGAAAGAGCATTCCAAACTCTGAAAGAAAAGCTAACATCTGCTCCAATTTTGAAATTTCCAGATTTTTCTAAGCCCTTCTATTTGACCACTGATGCTAGTTCTATTGGCATAGGTGCTGTACTAGCTCAGAAGACTGATGGCAAGTACAACGCAGTTGCATTTGCTAGCCGAGTCCTTACAAAGGCTGAACGTAATTATACAGTAACTGAGCAAGAAGCTTTAGCAATAGTATGGTCTTTAAAAGCACTTCCGAGGACATTATTTATCAGTACTCTGGGTTTATGTCCTGACAGACCATGCTCCACTGATACCTTTATTCCAGAATAACAACCTACTGGAAGGTTAGCCAGATGGACCTTGACTATCCAAGAGTTCAATCCTAAACCTTTTAACACTTACCTGGCAAGTCAAAATGTAGTCGCAGATGCTTTATCGCGACAATGTTAGTATAGTAACTGCAGACCCTCCATTTTTGCCGAGGATGTAAGAATGCTCAACGAGCAGATCCCATGTGGTCTGGTGTGATTCGATTTCCTGCTCCAGGAAGATCTTATTCTGACTGTGAAGCCACCAGTACCCACAGTGACTTTGTCATGAAAACCCAAAGGGTTACTGTATTGAACAGCCGAGTTGGGTACTCCCAGCAGAAGAGTATACCAATTAGTAATTCCACAGTCACTAGTGAATCTAGCCTTACAGCTAGTTCACGATATACCAGGTGTTGCGCACCCCCGGTATGGATCAATGGCAATAAGTTTTAAAGGGTTTGAGAAATTAGCACTGGTCAGTATAAAGAATCGCATTTAGATCATATGAAGTTAGTATGTGAATGATAATATGTTTCCAACCCAGACTAATGTGACAGACCTGACAATCCTCCTGATCCTGTACTCTCTTCCTCTGAGACTCAGTCAGACGATCAACCTGAATGTCGTTATTCCCCATGTACATGACAGGTATTGAGAAATCCTCAAGTATCATATGTAACAACCAATTCAGATTTGCCTCAAATACAGCATGAGTTAGCCATTGCAACAGAGTTTGATCCTCCCAGACATGACACCCATTCTGCATATGTCAATTCACCCCAGCAGAGATGGGGTTAATGTAAATAACCCTTTTATAGATAAATAATTACAGTATCAACTTATCAATATTCAAAAAATTTTTTTGTGTGTTCATGTTCTCTCCGAATTTATGAGATTTTAACAGTCCAGATTTGAGTGCAACCGAATCTGCCTTTCTGTTAAACACTTCTTTCTTTGTATATATTTCTTCCTCAGAATCCGTAGATCACATGAATACAGATCGATCGATCAAATTTTTTTTATCACTTCTATTGCTTAATCCCAATGTTGAGTCCATTCGGGTAAGTTGTGCTATATTATACTTTGTAATGCTTACAGTTTCATTACAGTAGTATTTCATTATAGTCAATTAGTAAGCTTCCATTCTAATATTCCCTTATGTTTTAATGTTCAATTTTTGTGTACTTTGACATTGTATAGAATCAGGCCAAGCCATAAACCCCCTGCCATCTCTAGTTTGTATTAGCTGTGTTGTCGGGATGACATATGTTTGCGTAGCCGAGCTCTCAGTAGTACCCGTTACCAGTAACCAGTTACCATAACCCGTTACCAGTAGATGACTCACTACCAACCGTCTGTGTGAATCACTGACTGTTATTCACGTTGCTGCTGACCATAGCATGTTTTTGAACACTGCTCACCCTCTAGGCACTGGTGGGTCAGTCTGAGATAGAGAGCAGAGTGAGGCAGGGCGGCTGATGGTGCTTCCCTACTTTCCGTTATAATTATATGTACTAACCAGCCTATGTGAGTGTTTTTAACCCCACCACGTTTTCGAACCCACATGGGCACTTTTCCCCTTTGTTTATCATATCCTTTCATGGACCTTGGACCTATTATTTAGCTATGAGTGTTTTTTCTCATTTCCTTTGTTGTTTTTTTCGACTTATTTACCCTCTTTCATCTCTTCCCAGAAAGAATTTACTTTTCTCTCAGCATTCTTCTCCCTTCTCCCTATTTTAAAATGTCGTTTGGGGATATGGAACACACCACACACACACACACACACACACACACACACACACCCCACACACACACACACACACACACACTAGGTAGTAGGGTTTGGGAGGCAGCAACCGCTAAGGGTGGTACTACTGTCCTACCAAGCGAGTGTAAAACAGAAAGAAACCTGTAATTGCTTTACATGATGGTAGGAATACTGTTGTCTTTTTTCTGTCTCAGAAGCATGCAAGATTTCAGGTATATTTTGTTACTTCTACTCACACTTAGGTCACACTACACATGGTACTTGGCGTCCAGTAATTGACTTTAGGAAGTTAAATGTGAAAACTATTCCAGATCACTTCCCACTTCCCACAGGAGGCCTGGTCACAGACCGGGCCGCGGGGGCGTTGACCCCCGGAACTCTCTCCAGGTAAACTCCAGGTAAACTTCCTGTACTGGGTGATCTTTTATGTAACATCGGAGAAAACAAAGTTTTTTCAACCCTGGACTTGTTACAAAGGTTTCGGCAAGTCCCTCTTCACAAGGATAGCCAAGAGCTAACTGCATTCTCCACTCCTATGGGTCATTTCACTTTCCCCCATATTGGCTTTGGATTATGATCCTCCCCTATCACGTTCTCAAGGCTCATGACTAATATCTTTAGAGGTTTCATAGGTAATGCACTTATGGTGTACTTAGATGATGTAATCGTCATGTCTAAAGATGTGGATACACACTTGAAAAGCTTGAAAGTAGTACTTAGTAAGCGTGAAGAAAACTAATTTAAAGATCAAACTGTCTAAATGTCAATTTTTTTAGATCGGAAATCAAATTTCTTGGTCACGTAGTCACTCCTAGAGGGGTTACGACTGACAAAAGTAAAAATAACTGCAGTACTAAATTTTCCAACTCCCAAAATGCTGATTTCCGTAAGATCCTTTGTGGGCTTAGCAGGTTTTTATAGATCTTTCATTGCCAATTTTTCTTCCATAGCTGCTCCTCTGAGTTGCTTAAGAAAGATGCTCCTTTTGTTGGACCTTCCCCACAAGAAAGAGCATTCCAACTCTGAAAGAAAACTAACATCTGCTCCAATTTTGAAATTTCCATTTTTCTAAGCCCTTCTATTTGACCACTGATGCTAGTTCTATTGGCTAGGTGCTGTACTAGCTCAGAAGACTGATGGCAAGTACAACGCAGTTGCATTTGCTAGCCGAGTCCTTCAAAGGCTGAACGTAATTATACAGTAACTGAGCAAGAAGCTTTAGCAATAGTATGGTCTTTAAAGCACTTCCCAGACATTATTTTTCAGTACTCTGTTCATGTCCTGACAGACCATGCTCCACTGATACCTTTATTCCAGAATAAACAACCTACTGGAAGGTTAGCCAGATGGACCTTGACTATCCAAGAGTTCAATCCTACCTTTGAACACTTACCTGGCAAGTCAAATGTAGTCGCAGATGCTTTATCGCGACATGTTAGTATAGTAACTGCAGACCCTCCATTTACTGCCGAGGATGTAAAGAATGCTCAACGAGCAGATCCCATGTGGTCTGGTGTGATTCGATTCCTGCTCCAGGAAGATCTTATTCTGACTGTGAAGCCACCAGTACCCATCAGTGACTTTGTCATGAACCAAGGATTACTGTATTGAACAGCCGAGTTGGGTACTCCTAGCAGAAGAGTATACCAATTAGTAATTCCACAGTCACTAGTGAATCTAGCCTTACAGCTAGTTCACGATATACCAGGTGTTGCGCACCCTGGTATGGATCAATGGCAATAAGTATAAGGTTAGAGAAATTAGCACTGGTCAGTATAAAGAATCGCATTTAGATCATATGAAGTTAGTATGTGATGATAATGATGTTCCAACCCAGACTAATGTGACAGACTCTGACAATCCTCCTGATCCTGTACTCTCTTCCTCTGAGACTCAGTCAGACGATCAACCTGAATGTCGTTATTCCCTATGTACATGACAGGTATTGAGAAATCCTCAAGTATCATATGTAACTACCAATTCAGATTTGCCTCAAATACAGCATGAGTTAGCCATTGCAACAGAGTTTGATCCTCCCAGACATGACACCCATTCTGCATATGTCAATCTCACCCTAGCAGAGTTGGGGTTAAATGTAAATAACTTGTATAGATAAATAATTACAGTATCAACTTATCAATATTCAAGAATTTTTTTGTGTGTTCATGTTCTCTCCGAATTTATGAGATTTAACAGTCTAGATTTGAGTGCACCGAATCTGCCTTTCTGTTAAACACTTCTTTCTTTGTATATATTTCTTCCTCAGAATCCGTAGATCACATGAATACAGATCGATCGATCAAAATTTTTTTTATCACTTCTATTGCTTAATCCCAATGTTGAGTCTCATTCGATAAGTTGTGCTATATTTATACTTTGTAATGCATTACAGTTTCATTACAGTAAGTTTCATTATAGTCAATTATGTAAGCTTCCATTCTAATATTCTCCTTATGTTATAATGTTCAATTGTTGTGGTACTTTGACATTGTATAGAATCAGGCCAAGCCATACACCTGCCATCTCTAGTTTGTATTAGCTGTGTGTCGGGATGACATATGTTTGCGTAGCCGAGCTCTCAGTAGTACCAGTTACCAGTAACCAGTTACCAGTAACCAGTTACCAGTAGATGACTCACTACCAACCGTCTGTGTGAATCACTGACTGTTATTCACGTTGCTGCTGACCATAGCATGTTTTTGAACACTGCTCACCCTCTAGGCACTGGTGGGTCAGTCTGAGATAGAGAGCAGAGTGAGGCAGGGCGGCTGATGGTGCTTCCCATACTTTCCGTTATAATTATATGTACTAACCAGCCTATGTGAGTGTTTTTACCCCATCCACGTTATCAAACCCCACATGACACTTTTCCTTCAGTTTTATCATATCCTTTCATGGACCTTGGACCTATTATTTAGCTATGAGTGTTTTTTCTCATTTCCTTTGTTGTTTTTTTCGACTTATTTACCCTCTCGTTCATCTCTTCCCAGAAAGAATTTACTTTTCTCTCAGCATTCTTCTCCCTTCTCCCTATTTTAAATGTCGTTTGGGTATATGGAACACACACACACACACACACACACACACACACACACACACACACACTAGGTAGTAGGTTGGTAGGCAGCAACCGCTAAGGTGGTACTACTGTCCTACCAAGCGAGTGTAAAAACAGAAAGAACCTGTAATTGCTTTACATGATGGTAGGAATACTGTTGTCTTTTTTCTGTCTCAGAAGCATGCAAGATTTCAGGTATATTTTGTTACTTCTACTCACACTTAGGTCACACTACACATGCATGTACAAGTGTATATATATATATATATATAATATATATATAATATATATATATATATATATATATTATATATATAATATATATATATATATATATATAATATAAATATATATATATATATATATTATATATATATATATATATATATATATATATTTATATATATATATATATATATACATCTCTCTGGGTTTTCTTCTATTTTCTAACTAGTTCTTGTTTATTCCTCTTATCTCCATGGGGAAGTGGAACAGATTTTTTTTTTTATTTAAAACAATGCAGTACAGCTTATAATAAATATACATAAAATTCACCAACATGGCGAGATTTAATGCTACCTAACCACTACCTAATCTCGCCGCTTATTACATAATAGCAGGGAGACAAAAAACATTACCCCTATAAAAGACGGCGCAGAGAGCAGGTTACCTTGTATCCAATCAGTAGTGGAGCAGTGTCTGCCAAGATACAAGTCAACAGGTACTTCAGAGAGGTTCAGACCATTGAGAAGGTTTGAAGTCAACATAAAAGTCAGTTTCTTTTTTTTTTTTTTTTTTTTTTTACATAGGGTTTGACAAGGTTAGGTTAAGGATCCCTAGCTTTATTGACAAGCTATTTACAGATTAAGGATCCCTAGCTTTACTGACAAGCTATTTACAGGCTAAGGGTCCCTAGCTTTATTGAGAAGCTATTTACAGGCTAAGGATCCCTAGCTTTACTGACAAGCTATTTACAGGCTAAGGGTCCCTAGCTTTATTAATAAGCTATTTACAGGTTAAGGATCCCTAGCTTTATTGACAAGCTATTTACAGGTTAAGAATCCCTAGCTTTACTGACAAGCTATTTACAGGTTAAGGATCCCTAGCTTTACTGACTGGGGTATTTACAGGTTAAGGGTCCCTAGCTTTTTTTGAAAAGCATTTAAAATTTAAGACCCGCTTTACTGACAAGCTATTTAATGTTAAGGATCCCATTTTAAATGAAAAGCATTTACGGGTTTAAGGGGTCCCTATTTTTATTGACAAGCTTTTTACGGGTTAAGGATCCCTATTTTACTGACAACTTTTTTACGGGTTAAGGGTCCACTTTATTGACAGCTTTTTACAAAAAAGGTTTCCCACTTTATGACAACTATTTACAGTTAAGGATCCCTAGTTTTACGACAAGCTATTTAAAGGGTTAAGGGTCCCTACTTTATTTACAAGTTTTTACAGTTTAAGGTCCCAGCTGTCGCAAGCGTTTACAGTTAAGGATCCATAGCTTTATTTATTTATTTGTTTATTTATTTAGTATTTAAGCATACAAACAGAGGTACAAAAAAAACAGGTAAGAGCAGCATGAAAACCCACTTATATGCATGCTTACGGGCTGGCTTAAAATTTAAATTAAGATTAACTAAGCATGAGAAATCGTGATAAAACATATTGTAAACAAAAACTATAAAGCACAAAAGAGTATTTCAAAGACGGTCATATGGTTGCTTCATTGCTGTACATTCAGTTTAATGGGGGTATTTTGTTAGGGAGTGGATTTAAAAAAATAATAAAGTTAGATTGGGTCCAGGTTTAACATTTGGTGAATAATTGTGAGTAACATATAGGGGATCAATTTATAAGGTTTTATTATTCAGTATTTATTTTGGTTTTGGGTGAGTAAGTGACTTTGAGAAAGACTTGAATTTATAAACAGGTATGTTTCTTTAAAATTTAAAAGGTAAAGAAAACCAGTTTTAGGGGCCCTTTTTGTGCATTGAGTTTTTTTTCATAAACGTGAGATGGACACAGGGCTCAAAAGTGATTTGTGCCTTTTGTTATGGTCATGTGTTCTGTTAGGTTGGCAAGGGGATGTTTGAGGGGGGGGGTTTAAAATCAAGTTTTAATGTTCTATGTATGTAATAGTGCAATAAAAATATGGATGTTTTGTATGGTGAAAAGGGGGAGTGTTTTTTAATATTGGGGGAGTTGTTGCCGTAGTGAGAATTTGTTTTCATTCTAACGCAGCCTTTTGTTGGGGAAATAGTTCTGAGATGGTTAATTTTTGTTTAGCCCCCTGCACAAATTCCCTAGGGGGATAGGGGGAAAAAAAGGAGTGATAACCCCCGGAGGGGTGACTGTGGGAAAATAGACCGAACTTCGAAAAATGCCCACGTCTTTGGAAATTTTTTTAGAATTTGTTTTATATGTGTATGAAATTTGATTCTATTATGAGGTGGTCCCAGGGAATTTTCCCTCTGTTAGCTTTTTAAGGGGATCCGTTTTTTGTTATGTTTAAAGGGACATCTTTTGCTCGTTACCAAAAAAGAAGAAGTAGGTTTTTCAATGTTAGTGTAAGTTGTTAGTCCTCATCCCGGTAGATATTTTCTGTAATTCGGTTTTACAGTAGGCTAGCGTGACTGGGCTCGGTGAGAGAAGACGTATTAGTGTCATCTGCAAAGTGTGGGTTTGAGTAATTGCGAAGCATTTTTGGTAGGTCATTTATTATAGAAAAGAGAAGAGGGCCAAGGACACTTCCCTGTGGGACACCAACGAAATTGGTTGTGCGAAGAGCTGCCCCAATTGACGAACAACATATTGCTTCTGTTGCTGATGTGAAAACTTGAAGGTGAGTTGAGAGAGCCCTCTAATACCAGAATGGTGACAATTTACGTGGAGCAGTCATGGACAACTTTATCAAAAGCTTTCGTAAGTCAATGAAGAATCCAGTGGGACTTCTTTTTTTCTCTATTTGCAGAGTCATATATGTTCTAGCATGAGTATAATAGCATCATAAGTATTTTTATTAGGCCTGATCCAATTGGCAAGGGTTGAGAATGTTGTGAGGGAGATTAGGTAGGAGTATATTTCGTTTAATAGAATTAGATTTTTCGAAGATTTTTGAGAGAGGTAGTAAATTGGATATTGGCCTATAGTTTATTCAACGTCTGTTGGTCTCCTCCTTTATGGTCGGGTTATCCCTTGCAATTTGAGAACTGTAGGGAAGGTGGATATATCAATGTGTATTCTAAAGTTAGCAAAGATAGATAAGGGCCTTGAACAATAATATAATTGAAAAATACACTAATTGCACACACAATATAGTCACGAAGATATGACAACAATCTTAGAGTAGGAAATATAATACAAACTTATAATATAAAAATACAAATATGAATGTACTGCAATTGCACTAGAGTCTGGATAAGTGTTGACAAGATCAGAATATAACTAATTTAAATTGACAAAAATATAATTCACAAATTAAAGTACCGAAAAGAATAATAGAAAAAAATAACAAGGGTAATGTCTTGTTTTATAATATGATGTAAGATGGTAGAATCAGGTACACAGTACACAGGTACCAGTACAAAGGAAAATATAAAGGTTGGAGGTTGAATATACACACTGAAAATTTGGCAACAAAATGTTATGGAGTAAAAATAAAGTTTAATGTAAAAAAGTACAATTGACTGGTAGTAAAATGATGGTGTTTTACTAATATTTAAGTAAATAAAAAGGAATACAAAAAAGTGAAAAAGTAATGTTATATTCATTCAATATGCACTGGTAATTTAAACTAGAGGTTATATGGCATACAAGGTAATTAAGAGTACTCTAAGATAATAAATGTGGTATTAAAACAGGTAAATGTAATTAGACAAGTAATGGTTATTAAATGTCAAAAATGTTAAGAGTAAATTGAAAATTATAGTAAAAATGAATAATTATTAATTTTTAGTAAGTAAATCAATTGATAGTATTTAAAAAAATATGAGGTAGTAATATGTACAGAGAAAGTATCATTCAGCTAATGTTTAAGCAAACACTAGTAAATAAGAAAAATTACATAAGGTGACTTATGCTTACTAGTAAAATCACAAAATGAGGTAGTTAATATTTAATTACTAAGAGATTTTTAACAATGAAAATTTCGAAAACATAAATGGAGCCAAAACATTCACTACACTACGTAGGCTTTTAGTTTTGGAACATTTTTTAGTTATTCTTCTTAAGATTAGTATCCCTGATAATCGTGATTAGATCCATTCATCGTTCGTTATTGAGTACAGATGACCTACATGTGTTTCCAAACAAGAATTTTCCCAACTCGTGTAAGCATTGGTGTATTGTGTCATTATTCTCCGCTTAAGTTTTTCTGCTCTATAAAGGAGGTTCTGTCTGGCGTTTTAAGTATGACACTCGTTTATGTAATATCCTCTTTCTTTACTTTAATAGATCAATAATTTAAGTGTTTTTTTCCTGTCATGTGAGTGGAATCTAAGCATAACACTTTTTCTACAATGGGATCCTAGTAATACCTGGCATCTTTTATTTCTGACCCTGTACAATACATCGTGTTTGGTCCTTTATGATCTGCAGATTAATTTTTCTTTACTGTTTGTTTGTCAAACACTGGGAAAAGTGGACTGTTAACTATTACTGCGTCCGATAGTTATCTTGCTTCAATTTTATCTTCTTGGAGAGCAAAGTATCGGCTGAACTGGTATCTTAAGTATTCTTCCATCTTTAAGCTTGCTTCTTCTACCTTTGTATTAATAGATATTATTTGTTGGGTATGGCTATCTATGACTGTTTGGATGTCTTGCCACAGTTAGTCAATCTGTGGGTTTGATACTTTGTTCAAAGACTGAGGATTTTGTTCTCGAGTTGTGTCATCCTGTGTCTTGTATTTGTTAGCGCCACTCGAAGAATTCATATTATTCAATAACTAAGTTGGAGATGTAAGTTTTTAGGGTTTCTGGATCGTTGGTCATACCCAGAGAGACTACTTGGTAAGGTGTGAATCCGGGAAAGAGAGGGGAGGATGGGCTGGTGGCAGCCATGTTTGGTGTTATTTGTTGTGGTGTGGGCCTTGAGTGGTGGTGAAGGGGGTGGTTGCGGGGCCGTCGTCCTCCTGCTACCTTTTTGAATAGCTGATTTCGGTGTTTTTCTTCTGGCCTTGGTGCTGTTTCCTCATAGATTACTGACAAGCCCAATTTACAGGTTAGGGTCCCCTAGTTTTAATGACAAGTCTATTTACAGATAAGGATCCTAGCTTTACTGACAAGCTATTTACATGTTAATGGGTCCCAAGCTTTATTGAACAACTATTTACAGGTTAAGGATCCCTAGCTTTATTGACAAGCTATTTACAGGTTTAAGGCGAACCCTAGCTTTACTGACAACTATTTACAGATTAAGGATCTTCTAGCTTTACTGACAATCTATTTACAGGTTAGAGTGTCCCCTAGCTTTATTGACAAGCTATTTACAGTTAAAGGATCCCTAGCTTTACTGACAAGCTATTTACAGTGTAAGGATCCCTAGCTTTACTGACAAGCTATTTACAGTTAAGGGTCCCCTAGCTTTATTGAACAAGCATTTACCAGATTAAGGATCCCATCTTTAAGCTGACAAGCATTTACAGGTTAAGGATCTATAGCTTTACTGACAAGCTATTTACAGGTTAAGGGTCCCTAGCTTTATTGACAAGCTATTTACAGGTTAAGGATCCCTAGCTTTACTGACAAGCTATTTACAGGTTAAGGGTCCCTAGCTTTATTGACAAGCTATTTACAGGTTAAGAACCCTAGCTTTATTGACAAGCTATACAGGTTTAAGGATCCAAGCTTTACTGACAAGCTATTTACAGGTTAAGGGTCCCTAGCTTTATTGACAACAGCTATTTACAGGTTAAGGTATCTCTAGCTTTACTGACAAGCTATTTACAGGTTAGGGTCCCTAGCCTTTATGACAAGCTATTTACAGTTAAGGAATTCACTAGCTTTACTGACAGCTATTTACAGTTAAGGGTCCCTAGCCTTTATTGACAAGCTGATTTACAGTTAGGAATTCCTAATTTTGACAACACTGGAGGTTCCTGGAGGATATTCTCCGGGGATCAACAGCCCCCCGCGGCCGGCCATGACCCAGGCTCCCGATGGATCAGGGCCTGATCACTAGGCTGTTACTGCTGGCCGCACGCAGTCCAACGTACGAGCCACAGCCCGGCTGATCCGGCACTGACTTTAGGTATCTGTCCAGCTCTCTCTTGAAGGCAGCCAGGGGTTAATTGGCAATTCCCCTAATGTTTTGATGGGAGGCTGTTGAACAGTTTGGGCCCCAGACACTTATGGTGTTTTCCCTTAGTGTACCAATGGCGCCCTACTTTTTATTGGGGCATTTTGCATCGCCTGCCCAGTCTTTTACTTTCGTAGGAGTGATTTCTGTGTGCAGATTTGGGACCATTCCTCCAAGATTTTCCAAGTGTAGATTATGATATATCCTCCCTCCGGGCGTTCCAACAGTACAAGTCAAGTGCTTCCCAAGCGTTCCCAGTAGTTAAGGTGCTTGACAGAACTTATACGTGCAGAAAAAGGATCTCTGTACACTCTCTAGATCTGCAAATTTCACCTGCTTTGAAGGAGATGTTAAATGTACAGCATATTCCAGCCTAAAAAGAACAAGTGATTGAAAAGGATCATCAGGGCTTGGCATCTCTCGTTTTGAAAGTTCTCATTATCCATCCTATCATTTTCTTTGCACGTGCGATCGTGGCACTGTTGTGATCCTTGAAAGTGAGATCCTCAAACATTACTACTCCCAGGTCCCTTACATTATTTTTCCGCCTATTGTATGACCGAGTCAGTAGTATACTCTGTTTCTAGTTATTATCTCCTCCAGTTTTCCTAACGGAGTAGTTGGAATTTGTCCTCATTGAACATCATATTGTTTACCGTTTTCCCACTGGAAAACTTTGTTTAAAATCTTCTTGGGGGTTAACCGCGTCCCAGCAGATGACAGTCTCATGCAGATCCTAGTATCATCCGCAAAGGATGATACGGTGCTGTGTGTACATCTCTGTTTATGTCTGATATGAGGATAAGGATAAGATTGGGGGCGAGTACGTGCCCTTTTGGAACCCGAGCTCTTCACTATGGCAGCTAAGAGCTGTTAAACCCACATCAGCTCATTTGAAAGCATTTTTATTGTTATGAGACATACAAGTACGGAACAGAATGAAGTTGGAGCCATCTGTGGGCCAGCATTTTCATCTGATCAACTAAATTATCTCATTGACATCATAATGCTGTACGAAGTGTTCCATACTCGAGTCATCCTGGGAATAAATATCTCAGATTTAGTGATGGGTCTGGAGAAGGGTACAGCTAAAGTGAAGTCTGCTTCTTTCCCTCTTGTGGTATAGAAACCTTGCTTCGCGCTGTCCTCGAAGTGGATCCAAGTTTTACTTTGACAATATTGGCCTTGTACATAACAGTAAGGCCACCCACATCCCTCCTGTGTTGAAGCTCTGCTGAAATGAAAAGATCTATCCAGATTGGTCCAGGCGAGAGATGAGACATCTGCTCTGTTCTCTATTCTGTCAAGTAGTCGCAGATGAGAAGGGCGCAGGCAAACCAAGAAAGTGGACATACTCAAGGTGTGAGCGACTTTGTGCCTCGTACAAAATCTTGCAAAACCCCCGCTGTAAAGCAGATGCGAGATACGGCGAAGTGCTGTAAGCTT
>NW_026493727.1:0-31549 GCF_026875155.1 Cherax quadricarinatus
AAATAGAGAAAAAAAACTCCAAAAATGAATTGAATTAAAAACCCGACCATAACATCAAAAAAATACAGGAAAACCCGCCCAAAGTAAAATAGAGAGAGAAACCCCTCCAGAACAAAGAAATTTAAGAAGGAAAAACCCCCCAGGGCAAGAAATTTGGGAAACCTGTCCCAAAAAATGAAATAGGGAAAAGGGAAAACCCGGCCAGAACAATGAAAATGACAGGGAAACCCTCCAGAATAAAGAAATTGGGAAGGGAAACCGTCCAGAACAATGAATTATGAAGGAAAAACCCACCCCGAACAATGAAATATATACGGAAACCTGTCCCCCAAAAAAAAAAACATATAAGGGAAAACCCTTTCCCAACAATAAATTACATTGAAACCTTCCAGAACAATGAAGTATGAAAAGGTAACAGTTCAGAACAATGAAATAAAACAGGAAACCCTTCCAGAACGTTAAATTGACGAAAACCCCTCCGAACAACAAAATTGAGAGGTAAACCCGTCCAGAAAAAAAATTGATATTAAACCCCTCCACGGCAATAAAAATATGAAAAGAAAGCCGTTCCCCACAATGAAATAGAAAGAAACCCGTACAGAACAAGAATTTGAGAAGGAAACCCTACAGAACAATAAATATGGACTTTAAAACCCGTCAAAAAAATGAAAAAAGACCTGAAACCCCCATAAAAAACAAAATATGACAAGGAAAAAACCGTCCCAAAAAGTAAAATATGGCAGGGAAAACCCTTTCCAAAAAAATGAAAAAATAGAAGGAAACCTTTTCAGAACAATGAATTATGGAAAAAAACCCGTCCCGAAAATGAAAATGTGGAAAAAAACCCGTCCAGAAAAAAGAAAATGAGAAGGAAAGCCGTCAATAACAATAAATATTTGAGGGAAAAACGTGAAAAGATGAAAAATTGAGCCGAAACCCTCCAGAATAATGAAAAGGGGAAACCCGTTGAAACAACGAAATATGACGGGAAACCCTTTTGAACATTAAACATGGCAAAAACCCGTCCAGAACAATGAAATTTGCAGGGGGAAACCCTTCCAGAACAATGAAATATGACTTGAAACCGTCCAACAACGAAATATAGAACGAAAGCCCCACAGAAAAAATGAAACAGAGAAAAAAACCTAGAGAAAAAAAATTTATGACGAAAACCCGCCCAAAAAATGAAATATGCAGTGAAACCCTTTTAGTACAAAAAATATGAGAAGGAAAACCGTCAAACAATGAAATGAGAAAAAAACCGTCCAGAACAAAGAAAAAACAGGGAAACCCCTTAAGAAGAAAGAATATGGAAGGGGGAACCCCATCAACAAGAAATAAGCAAAGAAACCCGCCAGAAAGAAATAAGACGGGAAACCCTTCCCGAGCAAAGAAACAGGGGGAAAGGAACCTGTCCCGAAAAAATGAAATATAGAAGGGGAAACCCCTCCAAACAATGAAATGTGAGAAGAAAACCCGTCCAGAACAATGAAATATATATTGAAACCCTCCAGAACAATAAAAATGGAATGAAACCTGTCCCAAAAAAGAAATAGAGATTGAAACCGACCAAACAATGAAATATGAGAAAGGAACCATCCAAACAATGAAAAAAACAGGGAAACCTTTCCCGAACATTGAAAAAAATCAAGAAACACTCCCGAAAAATGAAAAAATACAGGAAACCCTCCAGAAAGTTAAAAATGAAAAGGAAAACCGTCAGAACAAAAAATATGACAAGTAAACCCTCCAGAATAATGAAATAGACAATTTTAAAAACCCTCCAGAACAATGAAATATGAAAATTTAAAGCCCTCCAGAACAATAAATATGAAAGGAAAACCCGTACAGAAAAATAAATATACAAAAAAACCCTCCAAAACAATGAAAATGACAGAGAAAAAAGTTTCCCGCAAGAAATATGGGAAAGGGAAAAGCGTAGAGAAAAGAAATAGAAGGAAACCCCCCCAGAAAAAAAGAAAATGGGAGAAAATCCGTCCCGAACAATGAAAATGATATGAAACCAAACCAAAAAAGAAACTGATAAGGAAACTGCACAACAATGAAATATACATGAAACTTGTCAAAAAATGAAAAAATAGAGGTAAATAGTCCCAAAAAATGAAATATGACAGGGAAACCCTTCCAGAACAGTGAAAAAAACAGGGGAAAACTCGTAAAAACAATAAAATATGACATTGAAACCCCCCAGGCAAAGAAATATGAGAAAGAAAACCGCCGAACAAAGAAATGTGAGAAGGAAACCCGTACATAACATGAAATTGAAAAAAGGGAAAACCCTACAGAACAATGAAATATGAGGTAAACCCGTCTGAACATGAAATATGACATGAAACCCCACCATAACAACAAAAAGCAAGGAATCCGTCCAGAACGTAAAATATTGCAGGGAAACCCGCCAGAAAAATGAAATATAAGAAGGAAACCCCCCGAACAAAAAATTGGGGAAGAAACTGCCAAACAAGAAAAAATGAGAAGAAAAACCCTTTCCCGAACAATGGAATTTGTGGGGAAAACCGTCCAACAAGAAATATGAAAAAAAACCCGGCCAAACAATGAAATATTACAGGGAAACCCTGCAGAATAAATGAAACTGGGAAGGAATCCCGCCAGAACAATGAAATATTTCAGGGAAACCCCGGGAAATAATGAAATATGACAAGAAACCTCAAGAACTATGAAATAGAAGGGGAAACCCGGCCAACAAAGAATTATGGGGGAAACCCGCACAGAACAATGAAATATGTAGGAAAACCCGCCCAAACAATTTAAAAATGAGAAGGAAAACCGTCCAGATCAAAAAACATGAAAGGAAACTCGTCCCGAACAAAAGAAACAGAAAGAAACCCGTCCAAACAAGAAAAACCCAAAAAAAACCTGTCCAGAACAAAGAAATAAACAGGGAAAACCCTTCAGACAAGAAATATGAAAGGAAACCGTCCAGAACAAAAGAAAAAAGAGAAGGAAACCCCCCAGAACAAAGAAATAAACAAAGAAACCCCTCAGAACAATGAAAAAAGACAAAGAAAGAGTCCAGAACAATGAAAAAAGTAGGGGAAAAACCCTTTTAGAACAATGAAATATTAGAGGATCCCCGCCGAAAATGAAAAAAGAAGGAAACCCGTCCCAAACAATGAAAAAGACAGGAAAACCCTTTTAGAACAAAAAAAAAAAATTTTAAGGAAAACCCCCTCGAACAATGAAAATAAGACAAAGAAACCTGTCCCCAAAAAATGAAATTACAGGGGAAAAATGTTTAGAACAATAAAAATTAGAGGAAACCCGTCCAGAACAATGAAATATGACAGGGAAAACCCTTCCAGAACAATGAAACATGGGCGGGAAAACCCTTTCCCCAAAAGAAATATGACATTGAAACCTGTCCGAACAAAGAAAAGACATTGAAAACCCCTCCACAACAATAATTAGGGCAAAGAAACCCTCCGGTCAAGAAAATGACAGGGGAAACCCGTTGAGAACAATGAAAAAAATTCGGGAAACCTTTCCAGAACAATGAAACATGACAAGGAAACCCTCCAGAACAATGAATTGAGAAATAAACCCTTTCAGAACAATGAAATATGAGAAGGAATCCCGTCCAGAACAAAAAATGTTCGAAGGGAAACCCCTCCAGAACAATAAAAAAAAGATAAAGGAAACCCCTCGAAAACAAAAGAAACATTGGAAAGGGAAAACCCGTCCCGAAAATGAAAATGACATGAAACCTTCCAAACAATGAAATGTGACAAGGAAACCCGTCCACAACAATAAAATATGACAGTTAAACCCGTCCAGGTCAATGAAATATGACAGGGAAACCCTTCCAGAACAATGAAATATGAGAAGGAAACCCGTACAGAACAATGAAATATGAGAAGGAAACCCGTCCAGAACAATGAAATGTGAGAAGAAAACCCGTCCAGAACAATGAAATATGAGAAGGAAAGCCGTCAATAACAATGAAATATTAGAGGGAAAAACGTCAATAACTATGAAATATTAGAGCGAAACCCGTCCAGAATAATGAAATATGACAGGGAAACCCGTTGAGAACAACGAAATATGACAGGGAAACCCTTCCAGAACAATGAAACATGGCAAGGAAACCCGTCCAGAACAATGAAATTTGACAGGGAAGCCCTTCCAGAACAATGAAATATGACAGGGAAACCCGTCCAGAACAATGAAATATGACAGGGAAACCTGTCCAGAACAATGAAATATGACATTGAAACCCGTCCAGAACAACGAAATATGAGAACGAAAGCCCTACAGAACAATGAAACATGAGAAAAAAACCCGTAGAGAACAATAATTTATGACAGGAAAACCCGCCCAGAACAATGAAATATGACAGTGAAACCCTTTTAGTACAATGAAATATGAGAAGGAAACCGTCAAGAACAATGAAATATGAGAAGAAAACCAGTCCAGAACAATGAAATATAACAGGGAAACCCGTTAAGAAGAATGAAATATGAGAAGGAAACCCGTTCAGAACAATGAAATAAGACAAAGAAACCCGTCCAGAACAATGAAATATGACAGGGAAACCCTTTCAGAGCAATGAAACATGGGAAGGAAACCTGTCCCGAACAATGAAATATGAGAAGGAAACCCGTCCAGAACAATGAAATGTGAGAAGAAAACCCGTCCAGAACAATGAAATATGATATGGAAACCCGTCCAGAACAATGAAACATGGGAATGAAACCTGTCCCGAACAATGAAATATGAGATTGAAACCTGACCAGAACAATGAAATATGAGAAGGTAACCAGTCCAGAACAATGAAATATGACAGGGAAACCTTTCCAGAACATTGAAATATGACAAGGAAACCCGTCCAGAACAATGAAATATGACAGGGAAACCCGTCCAGAACAGTTAAATATGACAGGAAAACCGTCCAGAACAATAAAATATGACAAGTAAACCCGTCCAGAATAATGAAATATGATATTGAAACCCGTCCAGAACAATGAAATATGAAAATGAAAGCCGTCCAGAACAATGAAATATGATAAGGAAACCCGTACAGAACAATAATATATGACAGGAAAACCCGTCCAAAACAATGAAATATGACAGAGAAACCAGTTCACAGCAATGAAATATGAGAAGGAAACCCGTAGAGAACAATGAAATGAGAAGGAAACCCGTCCAGAAAAATGAAATATGAGTAGAAAACCCGTCCAGAACAATGAAATATGATATGGAAACCTATCCAGAAAAATGAAACATGATAAGGAAACCTGTCACGAACAATGAAATATGACATTGAAACCTGTCCAGAAGAATGAAATATGAGAAGGTAACTAGTCCAGAACAATGAAATATGAGAATGAAAGCCGTCCAGAACAATGAAATGTGCGAAGGAAACTGCTACAGAACACTAATTTATGACCGGAAACCGTCCAGAACAATGAAATATGACAGGAAACCCGTCCGAAACAATGAAATATGAGAAGGAAACCGTTTTCTAGAACCAATGAAATATGAGAAGGAAAATCTTCCAGACAATGAATATGGACTATAAACCCGACCATAACAAAAAATATGACAGGAAAACCCGTCCACAACAGTAAAATATGAGAGAGAAACCCCTCCAGAACAATGAAATTCAGAAGGAAACCCCTCAAAGAAACATTGAAATTGGCAGGAAACCATGTCCAGATCAATGAAATATGAAAGGAAACCGGCCAGAACAATGAACTATGACAGGAAACTCGTCCAGGATAATGATTATGTAAGGAAACGTCCAGCGAACAATGGAAATATGATAGGAAAAACCCACCCAGAACAATGAAATATGACAGGAAAACCCACCCAGAACAATTAATACGAGAGGAAAACCTATCCAGAACAAAAGAAACATTAGAAAGAAAAACCCCGTGTAGAACAATGAATATGTCAGGGAAACCGTCCAGAAACACTGAAATATTCAGAAGGAAACCCGTCCAGAACAATGAAATTATGACAGGGAACCATTCCAGACAATGAAATATGGACAAGGAAACCGTCCCGAAAACAATGAAATATGAGAAGGAATCCGTCCAGAACAATGAAATAAGACAAAAGAATCCGTCCAGAATTATGAAATATGACAGGTAAACCCGTTGAGAACAATAAATTATGCCAGGGAAATCCGTCCAGAACAAGAACTGCGACAGGGAAACCCGTCCAGCACAATGGAAATATGAAAATTGAAAAGCCGTCGAGAAACAATGATATATGAGAAAGGAAAACCCGTACAGAACAATAATATATGACAGGAAAACCCGTCCAGAACAATGAAATATGACAGAGAAAAACTCTTTCAGAGCAATGACAGATGAGAAAGAAACCAGTCCAGAACAATGAAATATGACAGGGAAGAAACCCGACCATAACAACAAAATATGACAGGGAAACTGTCCAGAACATGAAATAGTGAGAAGAAAAAACCCGTCAGTACAAAGGAATAAAGAGTGGGAAAACCCTTCCAGATCAATAAATATGAAAAGGAAACGCGACCAGAAAACAATGAAATATGACAGGGAAATCCGTCCAGAATAATGAAATATGGCAGGAACCCTACAGAATAATGAAATATGGAAGAAAAACCCGTCCAGAACAATGAATATGACAGGGAAATCCGTCAAGAATTAATGAAATATAACAGGGAAAACCGTCAGAACAACGAAATATGACAATGATACCGTCAGAATATGAAATATGAAGGGAATCCGTCCAAGAACTAAGAATTAGCCAGGGAAAACTGTCAAAACAAGGAAAAATATGGACAGGGAAACCCATCCTGAACAATGAAATTATGGACAGGGAAAACCCGTCCAGACAATGAAAGATGAGAAGCAAAACCCGTCGAACAATAGAAATGAATTACAAAGAACCTGTCCAGAAACAATGAATATTAGAGGGAAAACCGTCCTGACAATGAATATATGAGAATACATGTCCAGAACAATGAAATATGGAAGGAAAACCCGTAAGAACAATGAATAATTAGAGGTAACCTTGTTGAGAAACAATGAAAAGAGAAGGAAACCGTCAAGAACAAGGAAATATTTAGAGGGAACGTCGAGAACAATGAAATATGAAAGGAAAAACATCCGAACAATGAAATTGAGAAGGAAACCCGTCAAAGAACAATGAAATATGAGAAGGAAACCCGTCCGGAACAATGATATTTGAGAAGAAATTCAGTCCAGACAATGAAATAAGAAAAAGAAACCCGTCCAGAACAATGAAATAAGGACAGGAAAAACCATTCAGAACAATGGAATATTAGAGGGAAACCCGTCCAGGGACAATGAAAGATGAGAAGGAAAGCGTCAATAAACTATGAAATATGACAGGGAAACCCGTTCAGAACATTGATTATGACAGGGGAAACAGGTGCAGATCAATGAATCTGACAGGGAATCAGTTCCAGAAGGAAACCAACGTACAGAAACAGTGACATACGAGATGTAACCGTCCATGACAATGAAAAATGAGATGGAACCCGTCAATAACAATGAAATATTAGAGGGAAAAACCTTCATAACTATGAAATATTAGGCGGGAAACCCGTCAAGTCAATAAAAATATGACGGGGAAACCCTTCCAGCAACAAATGAAATATGACACGAAATCCGTCCAGATCAATCAAATATGACAGAAAAACCCTTTCAAAACAATGAAAGTATGAGACGGTAAACCCGTCGAGAACAATGTAATATGGCGAAGGTAAACCGTCCGAACAATTGAAATTATGGCCAGAGAAACCCCTTGCAGAACCAATGAAATGTGACAGGAAACCCGTCAGAAACATCTGGAAATATGACAGGGAAACCCGTCCAGAACAATGAAATATGACAGGGAAAACCCGTCCGAAGAATGAATATGAGGAAGAAGCCGTAGAGAAGAATAATTTATGAGTGGAAAACCCGCCCAGAACAATGGAAATCTGACAGAGAAACCCGTCAGAAAATGAAATAGGAAACTGAAAAACTCAGAACAATGAAATGTGATAAGGAATCCCGCCTACAGAAAAATAATATATGACAGGAAACCCGTCCCAAACAATGAAATTGACGAGAAACAGTTCACGCAATGCAAATATGAGAAGGAACGGTTAGCTGGAGAACAATGAAATGAGAAGGAAACCCGTCCAGAAAAATGAAATATTGAGTAGAAAAACCCGTCCCAGAGCAAAAGAAATTTGATATGGAAAACCTGCCGCAGAAAAATATATAAACATGATAAGGTAAACCTGTCACGAACATGAAAAAAATATTGACATTGAAACCTGTCAGAAGACTGAAATTTATATGAGAAGGTAACTAGTCCAGAAACAATGAAATATGAGAATGAAAGCCGTCCAGACATGAAATGTGAGAAGGAAACCCGTACAGAACCATAATATATTGCGGAAACCGTCCAGGAACAATGAAATATGACAGGGAAACCCCGATCAGACAATGAAAATTGAGAAAGATACCGTTCTAGAACAATGAAATATAGAAGAAAATGTCCAGAACCATGATATGACTTAAAACGCGACATAATAACAAATATGACAGGAAACCCGTCACAACAGTAAAATTATGAGAGAGAAAACCCGTCCAGATCAATGAATTTTAGAAGGAAACCCCTCAAGAACAATGGAAATGTGGCAGGAAGCCTCGTCCAGAACAATGAAATATGAAAAAGGAAACCGCCAGACAAGGAAATATAGACAGGGAAAACTCGCTCCAAAATATGAATTGGGGAAAGGAAACCCGTCCAGAAAATCAATGATTATGACCCCGGGAAACCCGTCCAGCGCAATGAAATATGACAGGAAACCACCCAGAACAATGAAATACGAGACGGAAACGTCCAGACCAAAGGAAAATAGAAGGAAACCCGTTGTAGAACAATGAAAATGACAGGGAAACCCGTCCAGAACAATGAAATATCAGAAGGAAACCCGTCCAGAACAATGAAATATGACAGGGAAACCCGTCCAGAACAATGAAATATGACAATGAAAAACCGTCCACGACAATGAAATATGAGAAGGAAATCCCGTCCAGAAACAAATGAAATAAGGACAAAGGCATCCCGTCAGAATTATGAAATATGACAGGGAAAACCCCTAGCGAGAACCAATAATTATGACAGGGAAATCATCCAGAACAAAGAAATGCGGACAGCGGATAAACCGTCCAGAACAATGAAATATGAGAATGAAAGCGTCGAGACAATGAAATATGAGGAATGGAAACCCGTACAGACAGTAATTATATGACAGGAAAACCCGTCCAGAACAATGAATAGACAGAGGAAACTTTTCAGAGCAATGAAAATGAGAAAGAACGTCCAGAATCAATGAAATATGACGGGAAACCCGACCATAACAACAAATCTGACAGGGAAACCTGTCCAGAACAATGAATGTGAGAAGAAAAACCGTCCAGTTCAAAGGAATAAGAGTGGGAAACCCTTCCGATTCAATGAAATATGAAAAGGAAACGCGACAAGAACAATGAAATTTGACAGGGAAATCCGTCAGAATAATGAAATTTTTATGCAGGGGAAAACCCCCCTCCGGAATAATGAAATATGAAGGAACCGTCTGAAAATGAATATGACATTGAAACCTGTCAGAACTATGAATTGGAAGGTAACCGTCCAGAACAATGAAATATTAGAGGGAAAAACCCTTTCGAACAACGAAAATTATGACAGGGAAATCCCGTCCTGACAATGTAATAGACAAAGAAAACCGTCCAGAAACATGAAATAAACAAGGAAAAACCGTCAGAACAATGAAATATGGAGTAAGGAAAGCCGTCATTAACTGAAATATGACAGGGAAACACGTCCAGATCAATGAAATATGACGGTAAACAGAATCCAGAAAAAAGGGGGGGGGGAAACACGTATACTGAACAATGAAATACGAGAAGGTTATCCGTCCATAACAATGAAATATGAGATGGAAATCCGTCAATAACTATGAAATATTAGAGGCAAACCCGTCAATAACTATGAAATATTAGAGGGAAACCCGTCCAGATCAATAAAATATGACAGGGAAACCCTGTCCAGAACACATGAAATCTGACACGGAAATACCGTCCAGATCAATCAAATATGAGAGGAAAACCCTTCAAAAACAATTGAAATATGGAAGGTAACCCGTCCAGAAAACAATGAAATCTGAGAAGGTAACCCGTCCAGGAACAATGAAATATGACAGAGAAAACCCTTCCAGAACCATGAAATGTGACAGGGCAACCCGTCCAGAACAATGAAATATATGAAGGAAAACCCATCCAGAACTTTGAAATATGATAGGAAAAACCGTCCAAAACAAATAAAATATGACAGAGGAGACCTGTCCAGGAACAATGAATAGACAGGGAAAACCCGTCCAGAACAGTTGAAATGTGCGATAGGGAAAACCCGTCCAAAACAATAAATTATGACGGGAAACCCGTCCAGAAGAATGAAATATGAGAGAAAACCCGTAGTGAAGAAATAATTTAAAGAGGAAAACCGCCCAGAAAATGATATATGAAGAGGAAACCCTTCCAGAAACAGTGAAATGTGAAGGGGAAACCCGTCCAGAACAATGAAATTATGGACAGGGAAACCGTCCAGAACAGTGAATCTGATGGAAAACCCGTCCAAAACCAATAAAATATGACAGCGAAAACCTGTCAGAAAAATGGAATATGCCAGCGAAACCCGTCCAGAACAGTGAAATATGATAGGAAATACCCGTCCAAAACAATTAAATATGACCGGAAACCCGCCTCCAGACAGAATTAGAATATGAGAAGAAAACCCGTAGCGAAGAATAATTTTATGAGAGATAACACCGCCCAGAACAAGGAAAATATAACAGAGAAACCCTTTCAGTCAAAGAAATATGACAGGAAAACCCACCCAGACAATGCAATATCAGATGGATACCGTCCAGAACAAGAACTATTGACGAAAACGCCCCTTCCAGAACAATGAAAAATGACAGGGAAACCGTTCCAGAAACAATGAAAATGTAAACCAGCGCTAAACGTTCAGTACAATGAATATGAGAAGGAAAACCCGTCCAGAACAATTGCTATATGAGAAGGAATCCCTTCCTGAACATGAAAATTACGACAGGGAACCCTTAAAGAACAATGAAATATGTACAGTGAAATCGTTCCAGAACAACGAAATATGAGAATGAATCCCGTCCAGAACAATGTAATAAGACAAAGAAGCCAGTCCAGAACAAATGTAATATGAAGGGAAAAAACCGCTTTCAGAACACTGAAATATGAGAAGAAAACCCATCCAGAAGAATGAAATTTGAGAAGCAAAGCCGTCAATAACAGTGAAATATTAGAGGGAAACCCGTCAAGAACAATGAAATATGACAGGGAAGCCCATTCAGAACAATGAAATATGACAGGGAAACCCTTCCAGAATAATGAAATATGACAATGAAATATGACAGGGAAACAGATCAGTCATGAAATATGAGAGGGAAAACCCACCATAACAATGAAATATGAGAAGGAAACCCGCCCAGAACTATGAAATATGACAGAGAAACCCTTCCAGAACAATGAAATATGAGAAGGAATCCCCTCCAAAACAATGAAATAAGACAAAGAAACCCGTTCAGAACAATGAAATAAGACAAAGAAACCCGTCCAGAACAATGAAATATGAAGGGAAACCTCCAGAACAAATGAAATTAAGGGAAACCCGTCCAGAACAATGAAATATGACAGGGAAACCCGTTCAGAAAAATGAAATATCAAAGGAAACACTTCCAGAAGAATGAAATATGAGAAGGAAACCCGTCCAGATCAATGAAATATGACAGGAAAACCCTTCTAGAACAATGAAATATGAGAAGGAAACCCGTGCAGAACAATGAAATAAGACAAAGAAACCTGTCCAGAACAATGAAATATGACAGGGAAAACCGCTCAGAACAATGAAATATTAGAGGGAAACCCGTCCAGAACAATGAAATATGACAGAAAAACCCCTCCAGAGCAATGAAATATGGGGAAGGGAAACCCCTCCAGTACAATGAAAAAGAGAGGGGAAAAAAAGTCCAGAACAATGAAATTTTAAGAAGGAAAAACCCCTCCAGAACTTTTTAAAAATGAGAGGGAATCCTGTCCAAAAAAAAATGAAATATGAGAAGGGTTAAAAACCCCTTCAGAACAAAGAAATATATCAGGGAAAACCCCCCACCAAAAAAATGAAATATGAGAAGGAAACCCCATTCGAAAAAATGAAATATAAAGAAACCCGTCCCCGGGGAAAAATGATATATAAAAAGGAAACCCGGGCAAGAACAAAAATGTGTGGAGGGAAAAACCCTTCCCGGGGAATGAAATATGACAAAGGGAAAAAAAGTCCAGAACAATGAAATATAATAGGAAAACCCGCCAAAAAATGAAAAATGAGAATGAATTTCCCCCCAGAAAAAATTTGGTTTTGACAAAGAAACCCCTCCGAAAAATGAAAAATGACGGGAAAACCCTTCAGAACAATTTAAATATTAGAGGGAAACCCGTCCGAAAAATGAAATATGACAGGGAAAGCCTTTCGAACAAAGAAATGTAGAAAGGGAAAAAATCATCCCCGGAGAAAGAAATTTGAGAAGCAAAAACCCCTTCCCCCAAAAAACAATGAAATATAAAAGGGAAACCCTTTAAGAACAAAGAAAAAATGACAGGGGAAAACCCCTTCAGAAAAATGAAATTTTGACAGGGAAAAATCTTCCAGAATAAAGAAATTTTGAAAGGAAATCCGTTCGAAAAATGAAATATGACAGGGAAACAGATCCAATCATTGAAATTTTTTTGGGAAAACCCCTCCATAAAAATGAAAAATGAGAAGGAAAAGCGTAAGAACAATGGAATTTTGAGAAGGGAACACGTCCCAAAACCCAAAGGGAAAAATGACAGGGAAAAACCCCTTTCCCGAACCCAAAGAAATATGGGCAGGGAAACCCCGTCCCCGGGGGGCAATGAAATTTGACAATGAAACCCTTCCAGAACAATGAAAAATGACAAGGGAAAACCCCTCCATAACAATGAAATATGAGAAGGTAAAAACCCCCCCAAACTATGAAATATTTAAAAAGGAAAAACCCTTTCCCGAACAAAGAAATATGGGCAGGGGAAACCCCTTTCCAAACAATGAAAAATGAGGTTTTAAAAAAAATCCAAAAAAGTGAAAAAATGAGAGGTTAAAAAACCCCCCCCCCCCTCCCAAAAAAATTTTAATATGAGGGGGGGAAACCCGTCCAGAAAACAATGAAAAAATGACATTGAAACCCCCTCCAGATCAATGAAAAATGAGAAGGGAAAACCCTACGAACAAAAATATATAGAGGAAAAACCATCCAGAACAAAAAGAAATATGACAGAGAAACCCCTTCCCAACAATGGAAAATGAGAAAAAAAACTAGTCCGAAAAAGGGAAAAAGGGCAGGGGAAAAACGACCACAAAGACAAAAAATACAGGGAAAACCCCTCCAGAACAAAGAAAATGACTGGGAAACCCCTCCAAAAAACAATGAAAAATAAGAAGGAAAACCAAATCCAAAAAAATGAAATAAAGGCAGGGAAACCCCGCCAGAAAAATGAAAAAATGAGAAGGAAACCCATCCAAAACAATGGGAAAAAGAGTGGGAAAACCCCTCCCCGAACAATGAAAATTTTGACAGAGAAAAACCCCTTCCCCGAACACTGAAATATGAGAAGGAAAACCGTAAAAGAAGAATAAAACAAAGAAGGAAAAAAGTCCAGGGGAAAAAGAAAAAGAGAATGAAACCCGTCAAAAACAATGAAATATGAGCGAAAAACCCGGGTTTAAAGGGAAAGAAATATAATAAGAAAACCCGGGCTAGAACAACGGGAAAAATGAAAATTTTAAAATGTCCGAAGAATGAAATTTGAAAGTGAAACCTGTATAGAAAAAAGCAAAAATACAAGGGGGAAATCCGTTTCCCGAACAACGAAATATGAGGGAAAGGGAAAACCGGGCCAGAACAATGAAATATGGGGATGGAAAACCCCTCCCCCGGGACAATTTTAAAAATGAGAGGAAAAAACCCTCCAAAAAAATGAAATATGGAACGAAAACCCCTCCAAACCCAAGAAATATAACAGGGAAAAACCCCTTCAGGTAATGAAATATGAAAAGGGAAAACCCCTCCTGAACAAACGAAAAATTAGAATGAAACCTTCCAGTACTATGAAAATTGGGGAGGGAAAAAGGGAAAACCCCTTCCCGAACAAAGAAATGTGAGAGGGAAAAATCGTCCCGAACAATTAAAAATGAAAAAGGGAAAAAATTCAAGAACAATGAAATATAACATTGAAACCAGTCCAGAACATTGATAAATGAAACGGAAACCAGTGTAGAACAATGATATATGTCAGGGAAGCCCGTCCAGAACAATGAAATATGAGAAGGAAACCCCTACAGAACAATGAAATACGAGAGGTAAGCCTGTCCAGAACAATGAAATATGAGAAGGAAACCCGTACAGAGCAATGAAATATGAGAAGGAAACCCGTCTAGTACAATGAAATATGAGAGGAAAACCCGTCCAGAACAATGAAATATGAAAAGGAAACCCATCCAGAACAATGAAATATGAGAGGGAATCCTGTCCAGAACAATGAAATATGAGAAGGAAACCCGTTCAGAACAACGAAATATGTCAGGGAAACCCGTCCAGAACAATGAAATATGAGAAGGAAACCCGTTCAGAACAATGAAATATGACAGAGAAACCCGTCCAGAACAATGAAATATGATATGGAAACCCGTCCAGAACAATGAAACATGGGAAGGAAACCTGTCCCGAACAATGAAATATGACATTGAAACCTGTCCCGAACAATGAAATATGAGAAGGTAACCCGTCCAGAACAATGAAATATGACAGGGAAACCCGTCCAGAACAGTTAAATATGACAGGAAAACCCGTCCAGAACAATAAAATATGACAGGGAAACCCGTCCAGAATAATGAAATATGACACTGAAACCCGTCCAGAACAATGAAATATGAGAATGAAAGCAGTCCAGAACAATGAAATATGAGAAGGAAACCCGTACTGAACAATAATATATGACCGGAAAACCCGTCCAGAACAATGAAATATGACAGAGAAACCGTTCACAGCAATGAAATATGAGAAGGAAACCGTCCAGAACAAAGAAATATGAAAAGAAAACCAGTCCAGAACAATGAAATAGGACAAGGAAACCCGACCATAACAACAAAATATGACTGGGAAACCCGTCAAGAACAGTAAAATATAACAGGGAAACCTATCCAGGACAATGAAATATAAGAAGGAAACACCTCCAGAACAATGAAATATGGCAGGGAAGCCTGTCCAGAACAATGAAATACGAGAAGGAAAGCAGTTCAGAACAATGGAATAAGAGTGGGAAACCCGTGCAGAACAATGAAATATGAAAAAGAAACCCTTCCAGAACAATGAAATATGACAGGGAAACCCGTCCAGAATGTTAAAATATTGGAAGGAAACCCGTCCAGAACAATGAAATATGACAAGGAAACCCGTCCAGAATAATGAAATGTGGGAAGAAAACCCGTCCAGAACAATGAAATATGAGAAGGAAACCCGTCAAGAACAATGAAATATTAGAGGGAGACCCGTCCAGAACAATGAAAGATGACAGGAAAACCCGTCCAGAACAATGAAATATGAGAAGAAAACCCGTCCAGAACAATGAAATATGATATTGAAACCTATCCAGAAAAATGAAACATGATAAGGAAACCTGTCCTTAATAATGAAATATGACATTGAAACCTATCCAGAACAATGAAATATGAGAAGGTAACCCGTCCAGAACAATGAAATATGACAGGGAAACCCTTCCAGAACAGAGAAATATGACCGGAAAACCCGTCCAGAACAATAAAATATGAGAGTGAAACCCGTCCAGGACAATAATATATGACAGGAAAACCCGTCCAGAACAATGAAATATGAGATGGAAACCCGTCCAGTACAATGAAATATGAGAGGGAAACCCGTCCATAACAATGAAATATGAGAAGGAAACCCGTTCAGAATAATGAAATATGAAAAGGAAACCCGTCCTGAACAACGAAATATTAGAATGAAACCTGTCCAGTACTATGAAATGTGAGAAGGAAACCCGTCCAGAACAATGAAATGTGAGAGGGAAACTCGTCCAGAACAATTAAACATGAAAAGGAAACCCTTCAAGAACAATGAAATATAACATTGAAACCAGTCCAGAACATTGATAAATGAAACGGAAACCAGTGTAGAACAATGATATATGTCAGGGAAGACCGTCCAGAACAATGAAATATGAGAAGGAAACCCCTCCAGAACAATGAAATATGAGAGGTAAACCTGTCCAGAACAATGAAATATGAGAAGGAAACCCGTCCAGAGCAATGAAATATGAGAAGGAAACCCGTCCAGTACAATGAAATATGAGAGGAAAACCAGTCCAAAACATGATATATAAGAAGGAAAACCCCCATCCAGAACTATGAAATATGAGAGGGAAT
Organism: Cherax quadricarinatus; assembly: GCF_026875155.1. Taxonomy (NCBI): domain Eukaryota; kingdom Metazoa; phylum Arthropoda; class Malacostraca; order Decapoda; family Parastacidae; genus Cherax; species Cherax quadricarinatus. Next base: position 16,606 of record NW_026493727.1, read on the forward strand.
CCTGTCCAAAACAATGAAATATGAGAAGGAAACCCGTTCAGAACAATGAAATATATCAGGGAAACCCGTCCAGAACAATGAAATATGAGAAGGAAACCCATTCAGAACAATGAAATATGACAGAGAAACCCGTCCAGAACAATGATATATGAGAAGGAAACCCGTCAAGAACAATAATGTGTGAGAGGGAAATCCGTCCAGAAGAATGAAATATGACAGGGAAACCAGTCCAGAACAATGAAATATAATAGGAAAACCCGTCCAGAACAATGAATTATGAGAGGGAAACCCCTCCAGAACAGTTAAATATGAGAGGGAAACCCGTCCAGAACAATGAAATATGAGAAGGAAACCCGTCAAGAATAACGAAATATGTCATGGAAACCCGTCTAGAACAATGAAATTTGAAATGGAAACCCGTCCACAACAATGAAATATGATATTAAAACCCGTCCAGAACAATGAAATATGAGAAGGAAACCCGTCAAGAACAATGAAGTATGAGAGGGAAACCTGTCCACAACTATGAAATAAGAGAAGAAAACTCGTCTAGAACTATGAAATATGACACGGAATCCCGTCCCGAACAAGGAAATATGACAGGAAACATGTCCAGAACAATGAAATACTACATGGAAACCCGTCCAGAACAATGAAATATGAGAAGCAAACCAGTCGAGAACAATGAAATATGAGAAGGAAACCCGTACAGAACTATAAATATGACAGGAATCCAGTTCAGAACAATGAAATAAGACATTAAAACCCGTCCACAACAAACGAAATATGGAAGGAAACTCGTCCGAACAATGAAATAGAGGGGGAAACCCGTTTAGGAACAATGAAATTTTTAAGGAAACCCGACCAGAAAAATTTGAAATATGGAGGGGAACCCCCCCAAGAACAATAAAATATAGGGGAAAACTCGTTCAGAACAATGAAATATGACAAGGAAAACCCGTCCAGAACAATGAAATTGACAAGGATACCGTCCAATCTATGAAATAGACAGGGAAACCCGCCAGAAAAATGAAATATGAAAAGGAAACCCGTCAGAACATTGAAATATGAGAGGGAAACCGTCGGAACAATGAATATTACCTGGAGAATCATGTATCTCTCCTGCCTGCATTCTAGGAAATAAAAGGTTTGGGAAACCCTCAAGCGCTCCCAGTAGTTGTGGTGTTTTATCTCCGTTATGCGCGCCGTGAAGTTCTCTGTAATTTTTAGGTCAGCAATTTCACCTCCCTTTAAAAAGGGTTTGCTGTTAGGTGCAGCAATATTCCAACCCTAGATAGAACAAGTGCCCTGAAGAGTGTCATCATGTGCTTGGCCTCCCTATTTTTTGAAGGTTCCATTATCCATCCTGTCATTTTTCTAGCAGATGCGATTGATCCCAATGTTATGGTCCTTGAGGTGAGATCCTCCGACCATGATCACTCCCAGGTCTTTGGCTTTGGTGTTTCGCTCTTTTTGTGGCCAGAATTTGTTTTGTACTGTGATGAAGATTTAATTTCCTCGTATTTACCATATCTGAGTAATTGAAATTTCTCATAGTTGAACTTCTATTGTTTTCTGAAAGCCCAATGAAAGATTAGTGTAGGTGGCACCCTAGGAATTAGTGGACTGGTGTGGGTTGGGCATCCTCTGTGTGTTAGTGTATTGGTGTGAGTGGCATATTGGGTTTTAAAGTTGACTGGTTGTAGATGGCATTGCATGTTAGTGAACTCGTATGGGTGGCATCTGGGTATTAGTGGCTGGTGTGTGTTGCATCCTGGGTGTTAGTGGACTGGTGTGGTGTCTCCTGGATGTTAGTAGACTCATGTGGGTGGCACCCCTGGGTGTTAGTGGACTGGTGTGGCTCACACCCTGGTTGTTGGTGGATTGGTGAGGAGGCATTCTAGGAGTTAATGGACTGGTGTAATGGTATCCTGGGAATTTGGGGCTGGTGTGGGTCACATCCTGGTTGTTAGTGGACTTGTGGGGGTTATATCCTGGGTGTCAGTGGACTGGCGTGGGCCCTATCCTGGATGCCAGTGAACTGGTGTGGGTGGCATCCTGGGTGATAGTGAATGGTGTGGGTGGCATTTGGCATTAGTGGACTGGTGAGAGTGGAATGCTGGGTGTTTGTGAACTGGTTTTGTGTCATATACGGTGTGTTTATAGAATGTCCCGTGGCATCTCGGTGTAAGTGGACTGGTATGGATGGCATGCTCGGAATTAATGGACTGGGTGGGTGGTGTCCTGGGTGATAGTGTACTGGTGTGGATCATAACCTGGCTGTTAGTGGACTGGGTGAGACACATCCTGGGTGTCAGTGGACTGGTGTGGGTCATATCCTGCATGTTAGCAGAATGGTGTCGGTCATTTCCCTGGGTGTTAGGAGACTGGTATGACTAAGACCCAAATGAATAGGTTTAACACTCATGAAAGTTAAGACACTTGTGCAACATCTGGTTATCTTTATTGTAGACGCCTCGCCATCCAGGGCTCTATCAATACAGATTCCCGGACTAATAAGAAAACACCACCTCCAAGGCTGAGGGACTGATTACCTCATCTTTTGTACATAGTTCTTCTGTTTTCTTATTTTTGTCCAAGAATCTGCATGACAAACCCACTGACGGCGAAACGTTCTACAATAAAGATAACCAGATGTTTCACAATTTTCTTAAAGACGAAAGTGTGTTAGCCCAAGTTTAGTGGCTTTCAGGTCAATGTGGCCACAAGTGGTCAAGAAAATAAAAAAACAGTGATAATAAACCCTTGTGCAACATTTGGGCAACACCCTTTCAGAATGTTTTATAACCTATGATCTAAGTAAAGAGAAACAATTCTGAAACGTGTAATAAGTGTTTGGCAGGCTGGCTGGCTGGCAACGGCTGTACGGCTAATGGCTGGCTCACTCTACCTCTGCATGTCTGTCTGTCTGTATATATGTCTCTGTCGGACTCTATCTATATCTGTCTCTATCTGTCTCTGTCTGTCTTTGTCTGTCTATCTGTCTCTATCTATCTGTCTCTATTTCTATCTCACAGGTACACATAATACAATTATACATAGTGTAAATTACCTAGGATATCCCAAAAAATCCAAAGTGCTATACTGTGCTTGTAAATATAATGCGTAAGAATACCTGTTGGTTCACAGTGGCTCTCTCTGAGACAGAGAGAGAGATAAGCAGAGAGACAGAAAGGAGAAAAGCAGACAGAAGATAAGCAGAGACAGAGATACCAACATCATCAAATATCCCCCCTTAACTCATCTTATCCACTGCACCCTCGCATAGGCTTATCAAATGTCACCACTCTGGGGCTTGGTGGGCCTAGTGGCTAACGCTTTCACTTTTGGTCTCAAGGAAAAGTAATCTCAGGGTATGGAGGTCTCAAGGAACATTTGTCTCATAAATGCTGGTCTCAAGCAATGGTGGGTCTCAAAGAACAGTGGTTCAACATCAATACATAACACTACACATTAACATCACTAAAAATCAGTATCACTACACATCACAAATCAGCAACAATCCCAAAACATCACTACATAAAATACTACATCTCCCTATACCACATCTATCACCGTCACTATATACCACATTTATCCATTATGTTCTACTTTTATCACCTTCACTATTTACCACATCCTTCACCATCACTATACATCACTTCTATCATTATTCACAAATATATATTACCATCACTATTTTCCACATCTATTACCACTAGTATACACATGGGCATTTACCGGGAATTCGAAGGTCACTATATTTCTCATATATTTTATTTGGATCACATTAACCCCGGAATTTCCAAAAAATTATCATTAACTGATCATCTGAAATTTGGGGATTTCCAGCAAAATCTAATAATTGTCCTGAGCCTCCACATCTTAGTATCAACAATGGCCTTGTTCAAAAGGGAGTTGCCCACATCGACTTTGAGAATTACTGTGACAACCATGACCCCAAACTATTAAATGCACTTCCAAGAAGAAGAAGAAGAAGAAGAAGATACCACAGGGAGAGAGGTGCCCTGCCACCAACAATGATGAACTCGGTGAGTGGCACTATGTTTGCAACAAAAAGAAGAAGAAGAAGAAAAAATTTTCGGTGAGACCCTCAATGTCCCAAGCAACAACAAATTCCCTGAGAGGAGCAATCTCCCCTGACCCCCAAAGAATCCCTCGACAACAACCATGTCATCGACTACTATGATGACCTCTATGATGGTTATGGTTTGTTTAGACGTGAGGGTAAACCTAGAAAAATAAAAAAGAAGGATGACTTCTTCTTTTTTATTTTTCTAGGTAAGGACAAAAAAACAAAAAACGAAAAGTTCAAAATGATGTGGACAGATTGATGTTATGCCCAGTATGATAACCATACTCAGACACACCAACCAACATCTACTTCTATCAACAACGTTCATACTGATTCGTAAAAAAAAAAAAAAAAAAAAAAAAAAAAAAAAAAAAAAAAAAAAAAAAAAAAAAAAAAAAAAAATGGAACTCTAGTGCAGCCACTCCTCGTGGTGAGTTTGGGGGGTTTTTGTGTCACTTTTAGTGGATAAAGGGTTTATACACAAAATAGCTGAGAGTGCTCATACTAATACAGTGTAACCCTGGGTTTTAAACTTAATCCATTTCAGGAGCTAGTTCTTAAAGTTAAAAACATTTGAAACTCTTAGCAATATTTCCCATAGAAATTATGTAAACACAATTAATTCATTCCAAACTCAAAAAATTTTCAGAAAAAATATATTTTTATAGAGATTAATTATAGTTTTACATACACACAACAAACTTACATAGTACAATTAGTGATAGATAAATAAACATTTAAATAAACATATAAAATAACATTTTTACTTACCTTTACTGAAGATTGTTGATGGAATTTGGAATATAGTGAGGAGGAGTGAGGGAGCACTTATTGTTTGGAAGGGGAATCCCCTTCCATAAAGACTTTAGGTAACAAGTCCTTATCTGGGGTTAGTTCTCTTCTTTGTCTTTTAATGCCACTAGGACCAGCTTGAGCTCCCAGCTGACTGACTCACTTTTACCATCATTCATATATAGATCCTCTATTCATCCCCTCTGATAAATGGCATATAGACCCCCTCTCACCCACCCGGATAAATGGTTCCAAGACAAGCAACAGCTGGTAATCCAGTGACATGAAATCTTCACTCGCTGGCTAAAAATTTTAACACTCACCATACCACACACACAATATAGGCGAACATGAGGGTGGGTCTTCTGTGGACTGAGCAAACAACACAAATGGAGACCTGAAACTGTGGTAAGCTTTTCTACCAGCACAAAATTTGCTGGAATATCGTATCCCTGGAAAGTGGCAAATTGGTATTAGCACTACGATATATGAAAATTATTAGGACCATAACTATTTTATTACCTGGTTGGTTGGTATATGAGGAATATATGGAGCTAAGATATAAAAAAAGAATATAACTAGTAAGAGGATATAAGGAATGAGGAAATTTAGAAAAAGGATATCTGTATTTCGAGGGAGTGTGTTTGTATGTAAGTGTTCACTAGGGATGATGTCTGAAGACTATGACACGTGACTATATGCAGGAAGCACATCATTCATTTATCAATGGTAGCTAAGCAAAATATTATAAACCAAAATTACATAAGTGCTTTGAAATGATAGTGTAAGTCATGACCGTGGCAGGTGAGGTGTGGTCACCATCCCTTGGTGAGGTGTGGTCACCAGCCCTTGGTGAGGTGTGGTCACCAGCCCTTGGTGAGGTGTGGTCACCAGCCCTTGGTGAGGTGTGGTCACCAGCCCTGGGTGAAGTGTTGGGGCACCAAACCCTGGGTTGAGGTTTTGGTCACCAGCCTGGGTGAGGTGTGGTCACCAGCCCTTGGGGGAGGTTGTGGTCACCAGCCCTTGGTGAGGTGTGGTCACCAGCCCTGGGTGAGGTGTGGTCACCAGCCCTTGGTGAGGTGTGGCCACCAGCCCTTGGTGAGGTGTGGTCACCAGCCCTGGGTGAAGTGGTCACCCGGGCTGGGTGAGGTTTTGGGGCACCGCCTGGGTGAGGTGTGGTCACCAGCCTTGGTGAGGTGTGGCCACCAGCCCTTGGTGAGGTGTGGTCACCGCCCTGGGGGTTTAAGTTGTGGTCACCAGCCCTTGGTGAGGTGTGGTCACCAGCCCTTGGTGAGGTGTGGTCACCAGCCCTGGGTGAAGTGTGGTCACCAGCCCTGGGTGAGGTGTGGTCACCAGCCTGGGTGAGGTGTGGTCACCATCCCTGGGTGAGGTGTAGTCACCAGCCCTGTGTGAGGTGTAGTCACCAGCCCAGGGTGAGGTGTGGTCACCAGCCCTTGGTGAGGTGTGGTCACCAGCCCTTGGTGAGGTGTGGTCACCAGCCCTTGGTGAGATGTGGTCACCAGCCCTTGGTGAGGTGTGGTCACCAGCCCTGGGTAAGGTGTGGTCACCAGCCCTGGGTGAGGTGTGGTCACCATCCCTGGGTGAGGTATAGTTACCAGCCCTGGGTGAGGTGTAGTCACCAGCCCTGGGTGAAGTGTAGTCACCAGCCCAGGGTGAGGTGTAGTCACCAGCCCTGGGTGAGGTGTAGTCACCAGCCCAGGGTGAGGTGTAGTCACCAGCCCTGGGTGAGGTGTAGTCACCAGCCCTGGGTGAGGTGTAGTTACCAGCCCTGGGTGAGGTGTAGTCACCAGCCCAGGGTGAGGTGTAGTCACCAGCCCTGGGTGAGGTGTAGTCACCAGGACTGGGTGAGGTGTAGTCACCAGCCCTGGGTGAGGTGTAGTCACCAGCCCTGGGTGAGGTGTAGTCACCAGCCCTGGGTGAGGTGTAGTCACCAGCCCAGGGTGAGGTGTAGTCACCAGCCCTGGGTGAGGTGTAGTCACCAGCCCTGGGTGAGGGTGAGTCACCAGCCCTGGGTGAAGGGGTAGTCACCAGCCCTGGGGTGAGGTGGGAGTTCACCAGCCCTGGGTGAGGTGTAGTCACCAGCCAGGGTGAGGTGTAGTCACCAGCCCTGGGTGAGGTGTAGTCACCAGCCCTGGGTGAGGTGTAGTTACCAGCCCGGGTGAGGTTTTAGTCACCCGCCCAGGGTGAGGTGTAGTCACCAGCCCTGGGTGAGGTGTAGTCACCAGGACTGGGTGAGGTGTAGTCCCCCAGCCCCGGGTGAGGTGTAGTCCCAGCCCAGGGGGTTTAGGTGTAGTCCCAGCCCTGGGTGAGGTGTAGTCACCGCCCCGGGTGAGGTGTAGTCACCCGCCTGGGTGAGGTGTAGTCACAGGACTGGGTGAGGTTTTAGTCACCAGCCCTGGGTGAGGTGTAGTCACCAGCCCTGGGTGAGGTGTAGTCACCAGCCCTGGGTGAGGTGTAGTTACCAGCACTGGGTGAGGTGTAGTTACCAGCACTGGGTGAGGTGTAGTCACCAGCCTGGGTGAGGTGTAGTTACCAGCACTGGGTGAGGTGTAGTCACCAGCCCTGGGTGAGGTGTAGTTACCAGCACTGGGTGAGGTGTAGTCACCAGCCCTGGGTGAGGTGTAGTCACCAGCACTGGGTGAGGTGTAGTCACCAGCACTGGGTGAGGTGTAGTTACCAGCACTGGGTGAGGTGTAGTCACCAGCCCTGGGTGAGGCGAATGCATCTATCTTATGGATTTTTTCATGACCCCATATATGTTCCTATTGTTCTTTTATAGCAGCAGTAATGACCTGAAATTGTAAGTGCTGATTAATGACTGACTCATGCACGACAAATAGCTAAGGATCGAGAATAGTAAAAATAAGTTTTTATTTTAATTATGTTTTTGAAGCAGGAGCTGTCTATGTACTTCCTTCCCTGTGACAGCAGGTACTGGAAATATAAACACATATGCAATATAATGTGATCCATTATTGACAACGTTTCGCCCACACAGTGGGCTTTTTCAAGTCACAAACAGATCTACCTGGGGTGGAAGGTACGCGAGTTTTTATAGTCAGGTGGAGAATGCTGTGGTCACGTGGACAATGCTGCATCTGATGGTCTACCGAGTAAGGTTATAGAGTCTAAAATCTTGGGTAGCTTGGAAGGGAGATTGGATAATTTTGTGAGCAGACCTTCTGCAGTGTTTCTTCATTCCTATGTTCTTATGTGGGATAGCGATGAAGTTTCTTGGCAAGTGGTTCAGCTATGTTATAGAAGCCATTGTTCTGGTTGAAGTTGTTGGTTATAGAGATAAGCGATGATTCCAGGATTCTTCGGTATTGAGTGTTGTCTTCTCTGGCGATAAGTCTTGAGTTTCTGTAGTTTATTAAATGGTTGTGTGAATTACGGTGTTGTACACAGGCATTCCTTGTATCGTCAGACCTGCTTGCGTATTGGTGCTCTGAAATACGTGTTTGGAGGTCTCTTGATGTTTCACTCACGTATAATTTGCTGCAGTCATTACAAGGGATGATGTATACCCCTGCAGAGGATGGAGGCTTGTCCTGTCTATTACTGGTAATGTCCTTGATGGTCGTGGTTGTGGAGGTAGATACCTGGATGGATTGAGATATTGGAAAAGATGTTATAAACGTGTTTGGCAATGGAGTTGGTGGGGGTGACTATGTATCTCTTCTCGGTAGTGTCTTCTCTTGGTGTGTTGAAGATGTTTAATGCCCGCCGTCTGCAGTCTTGATGAAGTGACGAGGATAGTGGAGTTTAGAAAATACTTGTTCAATTATAGTGCATTCTTCCTCAAGGAACTCATTGCTGCAGATTCTGAGTGCGTGCAGGAACACCACTCTTCTGCTTCTATCAACTTTTCTGTACTCGACTGAAGAAGCCTACAGTGTAGGCGAAACGTTTCGAAATAAAGATACCTAACTGTAGCATATGTGTCTTACCTAACAACCTGTCGGTATTTTGTACCATTTTAATGTTCAAGATACTTTTTGTTAGTGGGTTTTCGATAGACTTTAAAACAAAGTTCATGGTCAGCTTTAAACATCAACACACCCAGAGAAGACACTGCCGAGAAGAGATACATAGTCCTCCCCACCAACTCCATTGCCAAACACGTTTCCAACATCTTTTCTAAAACCTCATTCCAAGTATCTGTCTCCACAACCACGACCATCGAGGACATTACGAGTAATAGACAGGACAAGCTTCCATCCTCTGCAGGGGTATACATAATCCCTTGTAATGACTGCAGCAAATTATACGTGGGTGAAACATCAAGAGACCTCCAAACACGTTCAAGACTTATCGCCAGAGAAGACAACACTCAATACCGAAGAATCCTGGAATCATCGCTTATCTCTATGACCAACAACTTCAACCAGAGCAAGGGCTTCTATAACATAGCTGAACCAATTGCCAAGAAACTTCTTCATCGCTATCCCACATAAGAACATAGGAATGGAGAACACTGCAGAAGGTCTGCTCACAAACTTATCCAATCTCCCTTCCAAGCTACCCAAGATTTTAGACTCTATAACCCTACTCGGTAGATCATCAGATGCAGCATTTTCCACCTGACCACAGCATTCTGAACCTGACTATAAATACTCGCGTACCTTCCACCCCAGGTAGATCTGTTAAATTAGACACATGTGCAACTCTTGGGTATCTTTATTGAGGAAACGTTTCGCCACACAGTGGCTTCATCAGTCCATACAAAGGAGAAACTTGAAGAACAGGAGGAGAATGAGGTGATCAGTCCCTCAACCTTGAGTCGATGTGGTCAGTCCATCAATCTTGACGGACTGACCACATCGACTCAAGGTTGAGGGACTGATCACCTTATTCTCCTCCTGTTCTTCAAGTTTCTCCTTTATATGGACTGATGAAGCCACCCGTGTGGCGAAAAAAGTTGCCAATAAAGGATCACATTATAACTGCATATGTGTTTATATTTTTCCCTTGTGTTGGTTTTTATACCCTTTATTTCCATCGACAGCAGGTACTGTCACTGTACCTACCTACCTACCTCTTTTTTTTTTTTTTTTTTTTTTTGCAGGTGCTGTCACTACGTGTTTTCCTGTTTATTGCAAGTACTGTCACTACTTACTTTCCCTTTAAGCGGATACTGTGAAAAATCTACTTCACTGTTAACGTAAGTACTGTCCCTGCTTACTTCTGTATTACGCCAGATGCTGTCACCTTACTTATTTTAGCAGGTACTGTCATTCTTCTTACTTCCCCGTTTTAGCAGGTACTGTCTACCTACTTCCGTGTTTTAGCATAATCTGTTACTTCGTCAAGCATTAACACTTGATACATTCCGTCAGTTTTTTTGCACTAAACATTATGAATAACCTTCACGTAAACTAAGATTTATGACGACGTTTCGGACCGCATAGGGCGACTAACTAATAATTAGAGAAGCGCCAAGGAAAGGAAGCAAGAAATAACACGAGAAGATTTTATTGGACGGATGAGGCAGAACAGGAGGAGAAAACAATAATACAGTAGTTGTAGTATTAAAACAGTGATGGATGTGAAAGTAGTAGTGGCAGTGAAAAAACAGGGGCAGACAGTGAAGTGTTTGAAAAGGAATAGAAGTGGCAATAATAGAAGTAAGAGTGGAGATCAGAGGAGTAGTGCAGGAGAGATAGTGGCCAACGAGGGGTGGGACAACATCCCTGCAGGACATTCCGTGTGGGGAGAATAGTAAATCATCTGTGCCTTCCCGGAGTACCTGGAGGTTATTCTGAGAAGGAACGCGGTCCTCTACCTGGCCTACCAGTGGATTAGGGCCTGATCTACCAGACTGTTATTGTTAGCCGCATGCTATCCAATATACGTACCACAGCCCGGCTGATTGGGTACTGACTTTAGGTATCTGCCCATTTCCCTCTTGAAGACAGCCGAGGGTCTATTGGTAACTCTCCTTATGCATAACGGGGAGTTGTAAAACAGTCTTGGGGCTCCGGTCAATTACTAAAGGCTTTTCACTGGGAGTATGTTGCGGCGTATGTCGAGTCTTTTGCTTTCGTAAGGAGTAATTTCTGTATGCAGATTTGGGACAAGTACCTCTAGGATTTTCCAGGGGGACCAAGACTGTTCAACTGCCTCCCAACATACATAAGGGGAATTACCAATAGACCCCTGACTGTCTTCAAGCAGGCACTGGACAAGCACCTAAAGTCAATACCTGACCAGCCGGACTGTGGTTCGTACGTCGGTTTGCGTGCGGCCAACAGTAACAGCGTGGTTGATCAGGTCCTGAGCCACCATGAGGCCTGGTCACAGACCGGGCCGCGGGGGCGTTGACCCCCGAAACCCTCTCCAGATATACTCCAGGTATCTTTCTCGGAGTATAGGTGAAGTGACTTCAAACGTTCCCAGTAATTATTGTTCTTGACTGAACTAGGATGTGAAGGGAGGGTTTCTGCGCACTATTTAGATCTGCAAATTCTCTTGCATTGAATGTTTTTTTTTAGTGTACAGCAGTACCTGCCAGCAAGTACAGCCAGCAAGTTGAGCAGCCTGCAGAAGGGGGTGTAGTAGTAGTGTGCTAGTGAGCTAAGGTGAGTACTGGGGAAAGGTGAACTGGAGTGTGGTGATGTTGGTTGTAGTAAAGTAGATTGTATATATTACTTTACTTTTAATATACATTTATAGTTTTGTATAGGCGAGTTTTTGCGTCCTTCCTAATAAATTGACTAATTGACCTTCCATATTTAATGTGAAAATACAAGATGGTCCTTGAGTGGTTTTTCTCTATTTTAAATAATATAATGTCCCTAGACATAGCAGGTTGTTTACGCTATAGGAATCACGACTTTTATTTTCATTACGCAGCCATAAAAGCGTAACAGAGTTTCACTCTTTCCGAGTTCGGAAAATATATCTTGAACATATTTCAGCTGCAGGAGCTGAAGTATGCTCGGATCCATGTTAATCACGATATCTTCACAGCATGTTTTATTAAGCATATGCTCCACTAGATGCTCCACAAGATGGAAATGGAGGTGGAGGAGTGGTGAAGAGGCTGGTTGTGGAGGAGTGGTGAAGAGGAGGTTGTGGTAGAAGTGGTGAAGAGGAAGGTTGTGGAGAAGTGGTGAAGAGGAAGGTTGTGGAGAAGTGGTGAAGAGGAAGGTTGTGGAGAAGTGGTGAAGAGGAAGGTTGTGGAGAAGTGGTGAAGAGGAAGGTTGTGGAGAAGTGGTGAAGAGGAAGGTTGTGGAGGAGTGGTGAAGAGGAAGGTTGTGGAGAAGTGGTGAAGAGGAAGGTTGTGGAGAAGTGGTGAAGAGGAAGGTTGTGGAGGAGTGGTGAAGAGGAAGGTTGTGGAGAAGTGGTGAAGAGGGTGGAGGAGCATTGGAAGTCATAGCTGGTGGAGATGTACACAAATAACCTGTTCATTGAAAAATGAGTATTATGACGAGGTTTGGGTCAGACTTTGACCGTTAACTAGTTAATGGTCTTCTATGTGCGGGTTATTTCTATATTGTTCCATTCAAGGTACATTGCCTTTTTATTCTTCTTGGTGAAGATGTTGTGACATAGCCTATCCCAATACATTTCTTATGGTGAATAACAGCCTCTCTCTCTTGCCCATTTCAAGTACATTTCCCGATCCTCACAGGATGTGCCAGTCAAATTTATGGTTACTGTTCTGTGGTTTAGTCGTCTGGTTGACTGCTAGTATGGTGGTAGAGAATGTGTCGTAGTATGGGTGGATCCTGCCACCAGCTGTTTGTGGTGGTACGAGGCTACGAGGCCTATGGTGGTAGTTGCCATAGGCGGGTTACAAAATCCTGAAAGAAACATCTACAACCCCCCTCCTCTCCATCCTTCGTGAATTATCAGATTGTTTTGGTACTATTTATGTTGCTTTTTGGTAATTTTTAAACTCTGATTTACTGCATAAGAACAGTTTCCTTGAACAGTGGAAAGACATACTACCAATGACTGACTTAGGATGCATATGACACTTATGCACTCAAAGGTGGTGCTACATTGTAGTGTAAATACTTTATTTATGTTAATTCACTATCCCTGTCATCCATTATTAAGGTTGTAAAGAAATCACTAGATCTTTCTCACTATATATCGATACCCTCATCACTCGCTACATGAATAACTCAGTCCTTTGATTTAAACACTGGAGACATTTGTCAACGCGGGTTTGTTTACGAGATTCACTTGGTTGGGGGTTTTCCCTGAAGCTGGACATCAACTTCACTATTTTTCCTTGTATTTTATCACAACTCTGTACACTATTTACCACTACGGTTATACACTTTCCTTTCACTGCAATATACTGAAATAGTTTATTTATGCATTGCACACAAAGGCGGTTGTTTTTGTAGGCCTTTGAGGGTAATCATTCCCCCTGACTCCCCATTTAATTATATTAGATGTTCTCTCCCAGTAAATGGGAAGTTTGTTTTTAAAACAGTCTACTTCCTTAAACTACGGTTACACTATTAGTACAGATTCTCATTAACTACTCAATGATTAAAGCAAGTTTAATATTAGAAACACTTCCCTCGAATGGCAAAATTTAGTTTCCCAGCGACACTGGGTCTTACCTTGGTCTTTTTCTAAATTTTCTACTTAAAGTATACACTGGATTCCATATATATTGTTGACAGCCGAACAGTACAACCATTCAAGTCATCACTGTCTCTTTCTCGCAGTTTTTTTTCCAAAGGACCACCGCTATCTATTTAAAATACCAGACAAACACACACACACCACACACACAAAACACTCACACACACACACACCACACACACACACAACACACACACACACACACCACACACACACACACACACACACACACACCAAAGGGGTGTTAGGAAGTATTTCTTCAGCCACAGAGTAGTCAGGATGTGGAATAGTTTGGGAAGCGATGTAGTGGAGGCAGGATCCATACATAGCTTTAAGCAGAGGTGTGATAAAGCTCACGGTTCAGGGAGAGTGACCTAGTAGCGACCAGTGAAGAGGCGGGGCCAAGAGCTTGGACTCGACCCCTGCAACCTCAACTAAGTGAGTACAACTATGTGAGTACACACACACACACACACACACACACACACACACACACACACATGAACGAGGATCAGGTAAGAATACAAGGGGATCTGGACAGGGTGCAAAGCCTTGTCCGACAAATGGCTGCTGGAGTTTAACCCCGCCCAGTGCCAAGTCATGTAACTTGATGAAGGGCAAAGAGGAGCGCAGGCGCTAGGGGATAAAAGGCAGCAAACCTCACTCAGGAAAATGATCTTAGGGTGGGCATCATGCCGAGCACACCTCCTTAAGTGCACATTAACCCAAAAAAACCGCTGCAGCCCAAAGTACGCCTGGCAAAACAAAGGAATAGGTTTCTATATCAAAGTAAGTCGTTTACGACACTGGAAGCGTATACTTTAGGCCCATATTGGAAAATGCAGCACCCGTATGGAACCCACACCTGGTCAAACACGTCAAGAAATTAGAGAAAGTGCAAAACTTTGCAACAAGACTATTCCCGAAGGGAAGAGTATGTCCTGTGAGGAGAGGCTAAGGAAACTCAAACTGGGCAATAGGAAATGGAGGTCAGGATTGATAGGGGGAACTGATAACGACGTATACAATACTGGGAGAAATTGGCAGATGGAAAAAGGCTTTAAAGTTTCAGAGGTACATCTGGAAGTTAGAAACTCAGATGAACACATGGATGTTAGAAAGTGTTTCCTTTATCTTAGAGTCGTCAGAAAATGGAACAAAATGGAGAGTGAAGTAGTCGTGGCGGAACCCCATACACAGCTTCAAGACAAAGTACGATAAGGTCCATGGAGAAGGGGAGATTGGACTGTTTTGCGAATAGCAAAGAGGCAGGGCCAGGAGCTATGAATTTGACCCCCGCACCCACAATTACACACACACAGGCACGGGGCGTGTGTCCCCCTCCACGAGAGTGGAACGCAGTTATAATCCTGAATATTCAACTTGAAAATGAATGGTAAGTACGTTTTTGGAGCAACTGAATAT
>NW_026493738.1:0-19236 GCF_026875155.1 Cherax quadricarinatus
TAAAAATTTTTTACTGGGAAAAGGTTACTTTTTTTTTTTTTTTTTTTTTTTGTATGTATGGGTAGGTTTATGTTAATATGTAAATTTACTGTTAATATTGTTTTTTTTTTATGTTAATGTTTAGCCCTTCCCTTTATATTAATTAAAGTAGTGACCACTTAATTAACACTTAATAAATTATGTGAAGTAACAAACTTGGCCCTAGGTTGGTTTATGTGGTTTAAATTTTAAATGCCCCTAGAATAGGCAGGTGTTAACCCTAGGATGCAGGACATTTATTTACGTAACGCAGTAAAAGGCGTAAGATTTGTTTAGGATGTTTCTGCTCATATTTCAAAATGTGTGTGTTTGTCATGTACCAAGTACAGCTTTCACTATGCCCATTATATTTTTTTTATTAAAACACTGGCCGATTCCCACCAAGGCAGGGTCGACCGAAAAAGAAAAACTTTCACCATCATTCACTCAATCACTGTCTTGCCAGACGGGTGCTTTACACTACAGTTTTTAAACTGCAACATTAACACACCTCCTTTAGAGTGCAGGCACTGTACTTCCCATCTCCAGGACTCAAGTCCGGCCTGCCGGTTTCCCTGAATCTCTTCATAAATGTTACTTTGCTCACACTCCAACAGCACGTCAAGTATTAAAAGCCATTTGTCTCCATTCACTCCTATCAAACACATTCACGCATGCCCGCTGGAAGTCCAAGCCCCTCGCACACAAAACCTCCTTTACCCCCCTCCCTACAACCTTTCCTAGGCCGACCCCTACCCCGCCTTCCTTCTACTACAGACTGATACACTCTTGAAGTCATTCTGTTTCGCTCCATTGTCTCTACATGTCCGAACCACCTCAACAACCCTTCCTCAGCCCTCTGGACAACAGTTTTGGCAATCCCACACCTCCTGCTATCTTCCAAACTACGAATTCTCTGCATTATATTCACACCTCACTTTGCCCTCAGACATGACATCTCCACTGCCTCCAGCCTTCTCCTCGCTGTAACATTCATCACCCATGTTTCACACCCATACAGGAGCGTTGTTAAAACTATACTCTCATACATTCCCCTCTTTGCTTCCAAGGACAAAGTTCTTTGTCGCCACAGACTCCAAAGTGTGCCACTCACCCTTTTCCCCCATCAATCTATGATTCACCTCATCTTTCATAGACCCATCTGCTGACACGTCCACTTCCAAATATCTGAATACGTTCACCTCTTCCATACTCTCTCCCTCCAATCTGATATCCAATCTTTCATCACCTAATCTTTTTATCCTCATAACCGTACTCTTTCCTGTATTCACTTTCAATTTTCTTCTTTTACACACCCTACCAAATTCATCCACCAACCTCTGGAACTTCTCTTCAGAATCACCCAAGAGCACAGTGTCATCAGCAAAGAGCAACTGTGACAACTCCCACTTTATATGTGATTCTTTATCTGTTAACTCTACACCTCTTGCCAAGACCCTCACATTTACTTCTCTTACAGCATCTATAAATATATTGAACAACTATGGTGACATCACACATCCTTGTCTAAGGCCTACTTTTACTGGGAAATAATCTCCCCCTTTCCTACACACTCTAACTTGAGCCTCACTATCCTCATAAAAACTCTTCACTGCTTTCAGCAACCTACCTCCTATACCATACATCTGCAACATCTGCCACATTGCCCCCCTATCCACCCTGTCATACGCCTTTTCCAAATCCATAAATGCCACAAAAACCTCTTTAGCCTTATCTAAATACTTATACTGTTTCATGGGCAAATGCCCCATGATCACTAGTTTCTGTGGTACAAAACTTCTGGAGTCTGTGAAATCATCCTTGCTTATCTGATTTCAGTGACAGACTAACTTCTTCCTGAGGTGTTCACATCAAAAGCAGAATTCTGTCACTGTCAGTGCATCAGCCTTCAAGAGCTATATAATTAAAGCGCAAGCGAACTAAAAATGATTTCTTCAGTAGCTTCAGTTCTTTAAAAAGCTTACAGAACACATCAGCTTCAATAACATAATTATGGGACTTGTTGATGACTCTAAAACATAGGCGTTATTTGAACAGCCTCTCAGTCCAAAGTTGAATCACAGCTAATGACTGCCGCAAAGCGTGGAGAGTGCTCATATTTTTTCTATCTACAGTTTCAATAATGTCGATTATGGTCAAAATGCGTTCAATGCTTCCTATGCCGAGCTGACAGAAACTCCACACTCCTAACATATAGGGCGTTCAAAGAGAGCGAGAATGATAGGTACGAAATGATCACCATAGTGAGGCGGGGTACGCACCAAAAATTTGAACGACCTGTCCTCAGGGAATGAAGACATCAGTAGCACGGGAGTCGGGTACCCCTTGCCCTTGTAAGAATGCTCCCTTCATGTGTCATGGCCTGTGTTCCCATCACCACGGGAAGTGTAAAGATCAATCAAAGTTACCCAGTCTCCATTAGGATTCTCAAAAGGTACTGACAGAGCTCTAGTTGAGTTTTGTTATCAGTTATAATAATTTAAATATTTTCTCGATGGAAATTTTGGGGATTTGCAAACCTATGCATTTTTTTGTTTGGAATGGGCATTGACATAAAATCCGAGAACCAATGTTTCCATTTGCATAAAGTTGTACGTGTGGCTGTCGTATTGGATTTTTTCAATGCTGCTTTATTTAATATATAATCTGACATCAGTGATGTCCCTCTTTTCATCTATATAAGTACAATAAGTGTAATTTACAGATTTATGAACCATCAATCATAACTCCGTCTTCAGGTATGCAATAGTTTAGTTTTGAAAGTATGTCACGGTCACGAGGCGCTATAACAAATGGTTTTTATATTAATGTTGGTAGTAATTACCCTACAAAAAGTTAGGTAAAAAAGGACACAAGTGCATTAATGTGACATTTTGTGTTTAATTGTGTAGTTCACTTTCCAGTGAATATTTACACGGCAAAGGTTTAGACGCTTGTAGATGCCTAGTAATGTTTTGTGCTTCTTTAGTGCTATATAATTGTTGTTTGCTTCTTCCAGGAAATGAGTACTTTTACCAAGAGTAAGATTCGGAAAGTTATTGAATTGAAATTTCCGGCAGGAAAAAAAGAACCAAATACAATTGGAAGAGTCATTCTCCTACAAGAGACAGCACAAGCAAAGGAAACACTTGTATGTGATCCAGGAACAGAATAATTTCACAAGCGGCTGCATGTATATAGATATAAAATCGGCCTCAAATGAATGCACTGAAAGACGATTGGGAAGAAAATCATCCTAGTAACTAAGTCTGCCCTCATTTTCTATGAACAGATTTCTTCCCGGATGGTTTGGTTAAAAAAAAAAAAAATAATAATAATAATAATAATAATAAGTAATAATAATAATAATAATAATATCTTCATTACTACAAGTACACAATGTATCAAGGTATACAGTCCAAGTGACATCCTATGACATACCACTATATAGAAAGTCCCTTGTTATGCGCCGTAGTTCCGGGTAAATTAGGTAATTTTGTTTTTGGTCCCAGGATGCGCCCCACAGCAGTCCGCTACACCTAGGTACCCATTTGACTGATGGGGAACACGACAACAGGTGGAAGAAACACGTCCAATGTTTCTACCTGGCGGGAATATAACTCCAGGCCCTCTTTTTGTACTACTTTACTTCACAGGTACGTAAGAAAGGCATATCTTATTGATTGGCCTCGATTCTGCTGTTAGAGATCACCTAAAGATGAATTTAAAATACCCAACAATTAAAATAAGAAACATCAACGCTAAAGAGTCTTCTCAATGGCTTACAATCATACCTAAGCTGTGGTCGTAGAAAGGCGGACATCTGACTTATCTCTGCTTACAAGTCCTCTCGTCCAATTCACAGCATTAAGTTCGCTGTGTTTCTGTTCATACCTAGACATTAAAGAATTACTAGAACAAACTTTAAAAGTCTTCTAGGAAGGAGAACTTTTGTTAGGAAAATTACACAGAATACGATTTCAGCGAGTCTGCTCACAGAACAAAGTTACGAGCAACTGAACCAAATATTAAAAGACATCTGGTAAAGTGACGGGACAACAAAAATATAGTATCCCTTGTTAAATGGGCCCTTGTGGGGCCAAATGTAAGCCATTGCTCCTGGACTTTCTAGGGGAGATTACAAGACCAAGGAATAAGATTTCTTTCGATCACGATGAGGCAGCACTGTTTGATTCAACATAGAGGATGCTCCTACCTACCGGGAGGGGTGTTCCAACCTGCCTGAGGGTGCCCCAACCTACCTGGAGGGTTCTCCTACCTACCTGAAGGGTTCTTACCTACATACCTGAGGGTTCTCCTACTCTAAAAAGGAGGGTTCTCCTACCCTAAATAGGAGGTTCTACTTACTAAATGGAGGGTTCTACCAAAAAGGAGGGTCTCCTACCTACCTCTGGAGGGAGCGCCCTACGTACCTGGGGGATCCTCGCAACCTATACCTGGTGTGTGCTCCAACCTACCTGGAAGGTGCTCCAACCTCTAACCATGGTAGTCTGCTCCACTACCTGGAGGTGCTCCTACCTACTTATGGGGTGTAGAAGAGAGGAGACTACGTCCTCGGTAAAAGTAGGTCTTAGACAGATGTTAATGTCGACCAATGGTTGTTTAATTATTTATAGATGGTTTGTAAAAGAAGTAATGGTAGGGTGTTGGTGTGATAGGTGGGATTAAATTGTGGGAAATCAATACGCAATGTAGAGTTTGACACGAGTTTTACTTTTAGCTGATGATACTGTGCGTAAGGAGATTCTAACAGAAAAGTTGCAAAGGTTAGTGGAGGGTATCAAAGGAAGAAAGTTGAAAGTGAAACAGAGATATAGAATAAGGTGATGAGGGTAGCAGACGATTTAGATAAAGAAAAAATTAGATATCACATTGGAGAGAGGAGTATTTGAAGAAGTATATATGTTTCAGATATTGTGATTTGACTTGTCAGCGATGGTTTATGATCTATAGATTGACGTTATCCCATGGATTTGATTGAAGGAAAACTAGGTGAGTGATTCGTTTGAGGTATCTGTGAACATAGATAAAAAAAACGTTATCCATGGAGGCAAAGAAGGGAATGTACCAAAGAATAGTGGTACCAATTCTCTTATATGGATGCGAAGCTTGGGTTGCAAGTGGCGGCGAAGAGGCGCTGGAGCAGTGCAGATGTCTTGCCTAAGGTGATGTGTAAAGATATACAGAGAATTCGGAGTGTGAAATTAGGAGGTGTGGAGTTTACTAAAAGTATTAGTTCAGAGGGAAGAAGAAGGTTATTGCATGTGTTTGAATCTTTAGAACAGAGAAAAAAAAAAAAAAAAAAATTTAAAGATCAAAAGTAGACTAACTTGGAACGTTTAAATCTGATCGGAAGGAAAGGTGGGTAGGGGTCGCCTCGAAGAGGTTGGGGCGGAGGGGGTAAAGAGGTTTTGTTGGCGAGGGGCTGGACTTCCAGCAACGATGTGTGACTAGTTTAGTATAAGAGTGAATGGGAGACGAATGATTTTAGTCTCTGACAGCTTGTGGGAGTGTGAGCGGGGTAAATATTTTTTGTGAAGGGATTCACGGAAACCGGAATGATTTATGAAAGTCGGAATTGAGTCCTGGATATGAAAGTACCATGCCTGCACTTTAAAGGGGGGTTTGGGAATATTGCGTTTTGGATAGGACATCTAATACTGTCGTATCTGAGCCCTCTAAACACAGTGATATGTATGATGAGGATAAAAGTGTTGAATGATGATGAAAATATTTTCTTTGTTGGATTTTCCTTTTCTTTTTTGAGTCGCACAGGCCACGGTGGGAGACGACGACCCCAAATGTTGAAAAAAAATTAAGAAGTGTATGTGGTGTTATTTCATATCTATGTATATATATACTGTGAATAGGTTTTACAAACTGGAATAAAATAAACGAGCTTACTGTGTTTTAGCTATACCATAACTGGAATACAAAATACACTTACTTTTTTTTTTTATTATTATATTTCCAACTCGCTAGACTGTAAGCAATTGCTAAAAATTTTTTTTCATAGTTAGAAAATCAAGGTGTGTTTTCCCTGTGGAAATATGACGTCGTAATTATTTTTTAAGATTATCTCGAGTTTTAGAATGAAAAAATAAACTAATTGGTGATAATATGTTCAGGAGGCCCATTCAAACCATGGACTGAAGCCCTCCAAACTTTTCTCAGCACTCCGAGAAACAGTCCCTTCCAGATGATCGACAACAAATTGGAACCGACATCCGCATGAACAAGATACATGATCTGTGTTAAGTAGGCATCACGGCACCATCTCCGCTCCTTGGTATTACCCCATACCAAACTAACCATTCCTCCATTTCTTCCCCCAAAATACTTCTTCAATCACACCAAAGCTGCGCCTTGAAGCCTAACATGAGGCTTAAGGGTAGATAACTTAGTCATAATACAGCACACGTCCTTACACAAATTATATTCGTTGATGTTCTGTTCACCAGTCCACTGGTGCAGCTGTTAGTCTGCTGGTTGTCATACAGAGTGATGGATCTCATAAAAAATGGAGCACGCAATCAAACTGCCTCTATACCTTTCAAACGAACTGTTGGCCATACTCCTTGCACGTGAAATGTGTCCATGTATCTAAGGTTGAACATCTTTAAAGTTAACTGGATTTCTCTTCATTGCATAAATGCTTCCTCAACTCATTTAGTATAAATTGTGGCATGCGTGTGTCCAAAGCCAGACACAGGCATGGTAGGATGTGAACAGTGGAGTCAGAGTGCACATGCTTGGATTCATCTCACATTGGTCATTCAGATGTATGACAGAACTGGCTAAGCTTATGCCTTCAAAAGTGGGTATATTAAAAATCTTGCTCGCCAGTTAGCAGTTTGAGAACAATAATACGAAAAGAACTTCAAATGATTGTTAACTGACTTAAGACTCTGGAGGATGATTTGACACAATTCAGTCCTCTATCATCATCTAATCATGCATAGGAGCCAACATGTCGATGGTGCTTCCAACAAAATAAGCAACCTTGATGTAACTACCGCCCGGTTCCCGGCCGGTTTGATCAGTATCTTGGCAGGTTAAATCACCACCGAACAATGTAGACCAAACGAAATTTCTCACCCTGCGTCATTATGTACTGAGTATGATAAATTAATGTTCAAGATATGTCAAAATATTTTATTCACAATGGTACATTACTGACCATTTCTGGAAAAATACTCTGAATGTCCACTCCTGTAAATAAAGCATTACCACGTGTGTGTGTGTGTGGTGTGATGTGGTGTGGTGTGGTTGGTGAGTGTGTGTGGGTGTTGTGTGTGGTGTGTGTGTGTTGTGTGTGTGGTGTTTGTGTGTGCGCTTTGGTGCTGTTTGCGTGTTATTTGTGTACTCATACATTCATGAGGGCGAGCGCATCGTGTATGTACGCTCGGTGGGTGTGTGGTGAAACTCACCTATTTGTGTGTGTGTGTGTGTGTGGTGTGTGTCCCAACAATAATATTTGCACTGAAAACTCATTACAAAGTGACTCGTGTGGGATGTGTGAATTGCTCATAAATTTATAATTTGTTCATGACTGTAAACACGTATATACAAAGAAAATTTACTTACATGATCTTTATTTTGGTAACTTGTAATTCTTTACTTTGTACCTTGTTCAGCGCAGAATTTTGGGGGCCCAGCCCGGGCCCCTTTATGTCCCTCTTTTGACTCCAATGCAACGATGGGATGGGTGTGAAATGCGGTGGTGCTACCCGTAGACTTCATCAGCGTTTCTCCAAAATTAACATTCTTCATGATAGTCAACTGTTTTCAGCGTGTTTACATTCAGTTTCTAAAACGATCGCAAACAAACCAAATTATTTTTCGTATGTAATTTTTAACCCTAACTGTTCCAATTAAATCTCAGTTAAGCGCAAATAAGGGAATAATAAGTGAAAGGAAAAAGCAGCAGTGCGACGAACTTTTTTATCCCAGACTAACAGTATCTGATTCTTTCTACCGAATCGTTTAATTGTGTACCTGTCTCTGCTTATATATTTACAGTTTGCATATTTCAAATATTTACATTTGAAAGTAAAAAATTGTAATTTTTTGCAAATATTCTTCCGTAAATCTTTTTATTAATTATGGACTTTTTTTATAGAACCTCACCGACTAAAAAACCCCTCAGTTTTAAAGCAAAACTCCAACCTGGAGATTTGGGGTGTGAGTTTCACCCCATAAAATTCTGGGTAAAACGTTTTTGGGGAAGTTTTTTCCCTCGATGAATTCCACCACGAAAGTCTGCTGGGGATTTTTTCAGACACAAAAGTACCATTATGGAACACACAAAATTTTTTCTTTATGGAACAACAAAATTTCTTTTGGGAACGTGTGATTAGTTGATTTTTCCATTTTTGTGTAAAAAAAGGGTTTTTGTTGCATTTGAAAAAATTTTCCACAACTAAAATCATGTCCCGTGAACACCAGGAAAGTCCTATTCCCCAATTACCAATAATTAAGTACCTAGGTTTCCGCCCTAAGTTTTTTGGGGAAATTTAACAGTGTTTAATAAAGGTGCTCAAAGTGTTTAAAAATTGTTCAATTTTTTTAAATAACAGTTTCAGAGGTTTCTAAATAACATTGGTTTCAAAGTGTTTAAAAACCCAGTGTTAGTTTAAGTTATTTTTAATTTTTTTATTATGCCCCCCATACCCATCCTGGGGGCGGTATTTCAAAAGTTTACAGGGTACAAAATTTGGGTTCCGGGACGGGACTCCAAAGTTTTGTTTCCTGAAAAAATTTACAGAAGTAATGACCTCACAATTACAATGGAAAAGGAACCCGGGTGGGGCCCGGGTCACAACCCATAAACAAGTTAAAAAGGGAATTTATAATTAAGGTACAAAATGGTCGGGGGACTGGGCCCCCCCAAAGTTTTGATAGCTAAAACTAGGTACAAAAGAAATTGAATTTCATAAGTTACAAGGTAATAAATCCTGTAAGTTTTGGTTTCTTACGTTTATACATGGCTAAAATCATGAAAAAATTAGGAAAAAAGAGCAATTCATACTTCCCCTCCAGGTCACAACTGTAAGATTTTTGGTGAAAATACCGTTGGTTGTGTCCACCAAAACCCCAAAACACCCCTCTCTCTCAAAGAACATAAAAAACCTTAAGAATGGGGAAAACACTGAAAAGGGCCCTACGGGCCCATTCGGGGCGGGTCCTTATCAAAAACATCTCCCTTTAAAGCTACTCGGAAAAAAAAAACTCCCATCCCCCTCCATACCCACCCCCTCCCACTCATAAAATTTGCCCAGTCTTTTCTTAAAGTCCCCAAGGCCCTTTGGTTCTCACACACACACACACATACACCCCAAAAAACACACAACCACACCCCACACACACTTTTCACCCCACACCACATACACACCAAAACCACACACACACACACACCAAAACACGCACACACCCCACACCCCACACACACACACACACAACCACACACAAAAAACCCACACGAACACACCATACACACTCATACATACACAGGGCCTTACACCCCACACAAAAACCAAACAAACACAAACACCCCAAAACACACACACCCCACAAAACAACACACACAACAACACACGGGGCCGGAAAGCTGAGTATCGCCCCCTGAAAACCAAAATTTAAGGTAGTTCACACACACACGGGAGCTTGCCCCGGGCCCCCTGCAACCTCAACTTGGTGGTAAAACCACACACATCACACACCCACAAAACACACACACACACACACACAAAACCACCCCAACCACAAAACACACACACACACAACCCCACCCACACACACACACCACAAAAAAACCCCACCAAACACAAACAAAAACAAACAACACAAACAAAAAACCACACAGGCCACACACAGGCACACACACACACACACACAACACACCCCACACACACACACACACCCCCCACACACACACACACAGAGCTAAGAGGTTTTGCCCTTTCGAGGAAAAGGTTTAAAGGGAAATCAACCTGACGACCCCTTGGAAAGGACGGGAGAGAGGGGGGGACATGTAACGGCCATAAAAAACCCCTGGAGGAATTGAAAAGGGGGACACAGACGGGATTTTCCAAGATTGGACACAGTAAAAGGGGAAACCAGTTTGAAGCTGAAGACCCCAAGGAATCACGGGGATTTTTGGAATATTTCTTCAGCCCAAAAGTAGTCAGAAAGTGGAATTTTTGGGAAGTGTTGAAAGGGGCCCAGGACCCTTTCCTTTGTTTTAGGCAGAGGTATAAATAAAGCCAGGCTCGGGGGAGAGTGCCTAGTAGCGATCAGTGAAGAGGGGGGCCCGGGAACTGGGACTCGACCCCCGAAACCCCTAAACTAGGTGAGTCAACGGGTGAGTACACACAAACGCACACACACACACACACACCCACACACACACACACACACACAACACACACACACACACACCCCACACACACACCACCCCCACACACAAAAACACCAACACGTGATAATGCTTTTTTTTCGGGCCCAAAAAAGGGTCGGGGTTTTTCTCCAGAATGGCCCGGTAAAAAAAACCACGGTGGTTTAAAATACTATGCCATTTTTTGAACTTTTTTTGGTGAGTTGCCCTCTAAATTAAACACACTCCAGTACATAATGACGCAGGGTTGACAATAGCCCCTTCTGGCAAATTTTTACATTTCGTTTGGTCACATTTGGGGGGTGGTGATTTAACCTGCATAGATACTTGTTAAACCCAGCCGGGGCCGGGGGGTTTGTTTTCATCTAAGAATCTGCTTATTTTTTTGGGTGCACCATAGCCCGGGGGCTTCTCCTGCATGATAGAAAAAATGTAGGGTGGGCTGATGGTGTCAATCTCCCTGAAAATTTTAAATCAAAAAAATTCATTTGAAGTTTTTTTCGCATTTTTGTTTTTTCAAACTACTACCTGCAAGCCAAGATTTTAATCTACTTCCCCCTTTGAAAAACATACAGCTTAAGCCAATTTTTTCAGTTTTTAAAATGCATCGGAAAAACCAATTTGAGATGGAATCCCCAGCAAGGGCACTTTTGGGTCCAAATGTCCACAACTTACCATACCTATTTTCTGGTTTTGACACAAACCCTGCCCCCAATTTTTATATATATTTTTTATATTTATATTTATATATAAAAATTAATAAAATATATATATATATATATAATTTTTTAAAAATTATTTATATATATTTATATATTTATATTTTATATTTTATTAAATATATATATATATATTTTAATTTTTATATATTATATATATATATATATATATTTTATATATATAATATAATTATTATATAATATATATTTTTAAATATAATATATAAAATTTATATATAAAATATATATATGTTTATATATATAATATAAATATATATATATATTATAAATTATAATATATTTTATATATTTATAAAAATTATTATTTTTTATTTATCACACCGGCCGATTCCCCCCAAGGGGGGTGGCCCCCAAAAAAAAAAAACTTTCACCAAAATTTACTCCATCACTGTCTTGCCAAAAAGGGGGCTTTTTCACATACAGTTTTTAAACTGCAACATTAACACCCCTCTTCAGTGTGCAGGCACTGGACTTCCCATCTCCAGGGACTCAAGTCGGCTGCCGGTTTCCCTGAATCCTTCCTAAATGTTACTTTGCTCACACTCCAACAGCACGTCAAGTTATTAGAACCATTTGGTCTCCATTCCACTCCTATCAAAACACGCTCAACGCATGCCTGCTTGGAAGTCCAAGCCCCTCGCACACAAACCTCTTTACCCTCCTCAACCCTTCCTAGGCGACCCTTACCCCGCCTCCTTCACTACAGACTGATACACTCTTGAAGTCATTCTTGTTCGCTCCATTCTCTCTACATGTCCGAACCACCTCAACAACCCTTTCTCAGCCCTCTGGACAACATTTGGTTATCCCGCACCTTCCTCCTAAACTTCCAAACTACGAATTCTCTGCATTATATTCACACCACACATTGCCCTCAGACATGACAACTCCCACTGCCTCCACGCTCTCCTCCGCCCTGCAACATATCACCACGCTTCACACCCCATATAAGAGCTTTGGTAAAACCTATACTCTCATACATTCCCTCTTTGCATCCAAGGACACAAGTTCTTTGTCCCACAGCCTCCTAGTGCACACTCACTCTTTTTCCCTCATCAATTCTATGATTCACCTCATCTTTCATAGACCCCATCCGCTGACAGTCACTCCCAAGTATCTGAATACGTTCACCTCCTCCCCACATATCCAATCTGATATTCATTTTCATCACCTAATCTTTTTGTTATCTCATAACCTTATTTTCTGTATTCACTTTATTTTTCTTTTTGCACCCTACCAAATTCATCACCAATCTCTCAACTTCTCTTCAGAATCTCCCAAAGAGCACATTTTTCATCAGCAAAGGCAGCGTGAAAAACTCCCACTTTGTGTGGATTCTTTACTTTTAACTCCCCGCCTCTTCCCAAAGACCCTCGCTTTTAATTTCTCTTAAAACCCCCATCTATAAATATTTTAAAAACCCCGGTGACATCAAAATCCTTTTTAAAAGGGCCTACTTTTTTGGGAAAAAAAATTTCCCCCTCTTTCCTACTTTACTCTAACTTGAGCCCCCCCTCTTTTCCTCGAAAAAACTTTTCACTGTTTTCATTAAACCTACCCCCCTACACCATACCTTGCAACATCTCCCACATGCCCCCTATCCCCCTGCAAAACCCCCTTTTTCCAAATCCAAAAATGCCACAAAAAACCTTTTTTACCCTTTAAACTAAAATACGTTCACTTATAGTTTCACTGTAAAAACCTGGTCCCCCACACCCCCTCCCTTTCCCAAAGCCCCCCTTTTTCATCTGCTATCCTATTCTCCGTCTTACCCCTTAATTTTTTCCCAATTATAACTCTACCAAAACATTTTACCAGGTAAAACTCAACAGATTTAATCCCCCTTTAAAATTTTTTTGCCTTCTTTTATCCCCTTTGCCTTTATAAAAAGGGACTTTGCATGCTCTCTCCCAACCCCTTGGGTCCCTTACCCTCTTCCATACTTTTTTTAAAATAATTGCACCAACCACCCCAAAAAACTTTTACCCCCACCTTTTTTAAACATTTTATCTTTTTTCCCCACCCAACCCCGGCTGCCTTACCCCCTTTCATTTTCCCTCCCGGCCTCAAAATTTCCCCCCACACTCACAACTGGCTTTTCCCTCACTCCTACAAAAATGTTTTTCCTCCTTGCCCTAACACGAAATCACAGCTTCCCTATCTCATCAACATGTAACAATTCCTCAAAATAATTCCTTCCATCTTCCAATACCTCTAACCTCCATTTAATAACTCTCCTCTCCTATTTAACTGACAATCCATTTGTTCTCTAGGCTTTCTTTACTTGTTAATCTCAACTCCAAAACTTTTTCTTATTTTACAACAAAATTTGTTTGATAACAACTCTCCCACTCTCTCATTGCTCTCTTTTTACCACACTGCTTCAATCACACTCTTCCTTAACTTTCTCTCTTTTCTCCATATACTCTTCCCTCCTTGCATCCACTTCTACTTTGTAAAACATCTACATTGCTAACTTTTTTCTCCCTACTACTCTCTTTACATCATCCTTCCACCAATCGCTCCTCTTCCTCCTGCCACCCACTTTCCTGTAAACCACAAAACTTCTGCTGAACACTCTAACACTACATTTTAAACCTACCCCATACCTCTTCGAACCACCCATTGCCTATGCTCTCATTAGCCCATCTATCCTCCAATACTGCTGTTGTATATCTTACCCTCTCTACTGCCTCCTCTTTTAGTTTATAAACCTTCACCTCTCTCTTTCCCTGATGCTTCTATTCTCCTTGTATCCCATCTACCTTTTACTCTCAGTGTAGCTACAACTAGAAAGTGATCTGATATATATCTGTGGCCCTCTATAACATGTACATCCTAAGTCTACTCACAGCTTTTCTCTACCATTACATAATCCAACAAACACTGTCATTTCGCCCTACAGCAATCGTGTATACTTATTTATCCCCTCTTTTCTTACAATATGTATTACCAATAACAAACCTTCGATACAAAGTTTCAATCAAAGGGCTCCCTTTAATCATTACAACCCTGGCACCCCAAACTACCTACCACACCCTCTCTACAAGTTTCTCCTACTTTAGCATTCAATCCCCTACCACAATTACTCTCTCACTTGGTACAAAAGGCTCTATAACATTCACTAACATCTCACCAAAACTCTCTCTCTCCTCTCATTCCTCTCTTCTCCTGGTGCATACACACTTATTATGACCCACTTCTCGCATCCAACCTTTACTTTAATCCACTAATCCTTGAATTTACACATTTCATAATGCTCTTTTCTCCTTCATAACTGATCATTTAACAGTACAGCTACCCCATTCCTTGCTCTAACTTCTCTTCAGATACTCCAATTTAATCCCATTATTTCCCCCCACTGAAACTCTCCTACCTCCCTTCAGCTTTTGTTTCGCTTAGGGCCAGGACATCCAACTTCTTTTCATCATAACATCAGCAATCATCAGTTTTCTTGTCATCCGCAACTACATCCACTCTACATTTTAGAGCAACCCAGTTTTATAAAGTTTTTCTTCATCTCTTTTTTACGTAATTGTATACAGGAGAAGTGGGTTATCTAGCCCTTTTGCTCCCCATTTTAGTCCGCCTCATACGCACCATGCTTACGGAGGAAAGGATTCGTTTCCCACTTTCCCCATGGACAATAGAAGAAATAAAAAAGAACAAGAAGCTATTTAGAAAAAGAGAAAAAACCTAGATGTATGTATATTTATAATATGCATGTGCGTGTCTGTGAAGTGTGACCAAAGTGTAAGTGGAGTAGCAAGATACCCTGTTATCTTAGCGCTGTTTATGAGAAGAAAAGAAATACCAGCAATCCTAACCATCATGCAAAACATTACAGTTTGTTTTCACACAGTCATCTGGCAGACGGGTAGTACTTCCCTGGTTTTGCTGGCCTACCAACCTACTACCTATATATATATATATATATTTTATAGATCTATAGATACATATTTATATAATATATACATTATATATATATATTTATATATATAAAAATCTTGAACATATATATTATATATCTACTATAAGTATAATATATATTATCTTATATATATTAATATATTATATATATAAATACTATATATATATATGTTTATAATATATAGTTTTCACGTGTGATTGGTTAGTATTCAATTATTGTGAACAAATCTAAAATATATTTAGTTGGGTAGGCAAAATGAATTGGTCTTGTTATAATAGGTTAGTAAGTTTTCTAAGATTCTTTTCTGAAGCAAAATTAAAAATTTCTTACATTAACATTAATGAAAAAAATATAATCTTTAAACGTATAAGAGAAAATTTCAGAAGGCTTAATTTTAATGAATTCTTGCTACATTGACCAGTTTTAACATATTCGGCACGACAGAAATATATAAATATATATATATAAATCTATATATAGATATATAATATAATATAATATATATTATATATAATATAGATATATATACATATTTATATTTATATAATATACATTATATATATATATATATATAAATATATATATATATATATATTATATATATATATATATATATATAAAATATATATAATTATATATATTTGATATGTATATTTATCTATTATATTTATAGTATATTTAATTTTACTATATATATTATATATTATTTATATGTATATAAATTTAATATATATCAATATATATATATATATATATAATATATAATATATATATATATATGAATGAGATATATATAATTTATAATTTATATATATATCATACATATATATGTATATATTATTAATATATATACTCTAATATATATAGATATAATATATATATATATATATATATATATATATAATATATAATATAATATATACAATATCCAAAACACCCATGTGGAAAGAGTAGTGAAATACCAAGCGATTTCGTGACTACTCACCGACAATGTGATTAGTCACGAAAGACGCATGGAATTTCACTACTCTTTCACACTGGTTGTATTGCATATTTTAAAATCATCTGTTTTACTGTGATCTTATTGTATAAATATATATATATATATATATATAAATAATAGATATATATATATATGTCGTGCCGAATAGCAGAACTTGCGATCTTGGCTTAAATAGCAATATAGGACAAGTGAAAAAATTTTATGCAATAATTTCGCCTAAATCATTCTGAACCTTACGAAAAAAATAATGTTTCACTGTGTTTGTTTGTATTAAATTATTGTGAACAAATCTAAAATTATTTAGTGGGTAGGCAAAATGAATTGTTCTTGTTATAATTAAGGTTAGTAAAGTTTGCTAAATGCAGTGAAGCAAAATATAAATTTACATTAACATTAATTAAAAAAATATATCTGATTAAACGTATAAAGTAAATTTTTACAGAAAGGTCCTTAATTATTTATATGGAGTTCTTTGCTAATTGACCAGTTTTACATATTCGGCACGACATATAAATTATATATATATAAGATATATATATATATATAATATATATATATATAGATAATATCGTATATATATAATATATATATATATTATATATATATAGATATAATATATATATATAATATGTATGTTATAACATGGCCAAAGCCATCATGTAGAGCGAGAACCTTTATTAACAGACAGTATAACAATCTGTACACACATTTTACATGACGTGCCATGTATGTATATAACAAACATTTGCGACCTTCCAAATCATTTATGAAATCACGAAAACGGAAGTTTTTTAAAATCGTTACAATTTTCATGGAGGAGATTTAAGATTCTCACTTTCACTCATACATTCAAAATAACATGTACACCCGATATTCATACATGTTATAAGCATTCATACAAAGAACCATATACACAAGACTATCAAACACGCAAGATGTACACATGCAATCATCAACACTCCAACTTGTATACATGACAATCATCAAATATACAACATGTACATCATAACAATCAACAAACAACGATGGATCCACATGTAACACATACACATACACGGGATAATGTATACATAATGACACGTACACAAGACAATCATCAACTCACAGACATGTACACAGGCACACATACACCGATACGTGTATTTAATGTGTACATAACATGTACACATGACAATCAACACACAACATGTACACATGACAATCATCACACACACATGTAACATATGGCACACACACACAATCACGTGAATTAATGTGTACATATAACACCGTACACATGTCGATCAACATCATCATGTAACCCCCCTTCTGGGGCAGTTTCAGACACAAAAGTACCTTTAAATGGAACACACAAAAGTTTCGTTATGGAACGAAAACAAAAGTTTAAATTATGGAACGTGTGTGATTATTGATTTTTCCTTTTAAAATGTCGTAAAACGGGTTTTCTGTTGCATTTGAAAACATTTTCCCAACTATAATCATGTGCCTCGTGAACACCAAAAAAGTCACTATTCCCTAGATTTCCCAATAATTAAGTACCTCGGGTTTCCCCCCATAGAGTTGTGGAACTTTAACAGTGTTTAATAAAGAGTGCTCAAAATTGTTTAAAAAACATTGTTCAGATTGTTTAAATAACAGTGTTCAGAGTGTTAAGTAATGTCGAGATCTAAATAACAGTGGTCAAAGTGCTTAAAAGCCAGTGTTAGTTTAAGTTAGTTTAATATGTTTATTATGCACCCCATACCCATCCTGTGGGCGGTAGTCAAAAGATTACAGAGGTACATAATTGGTCCAGGGACTGGCCCTCCAAAGTTTTGATAGCTGAGAAAATTACAGAAGTAATGACCTCACAATTACAAAGGTAATGAACTCCAGGTAGGTCGGGTCACAATCATGACAAGTTACAAAGGTATTTATAGATTACAGAGGTACGTAATGGGTCTAGGACTGGCCCCCAAAGTTTTGATAGCTGAACTAGGTACAAAAGTAATGAACTCATAAGTTACAAAGGTAATGAATCCTGTAAGAATGGTTACTTACGTTTATACATGGCTACAATCATGAACAAATTATAGAATAAATGAGCAATTCAAAACTTCCCCCACCAGTCACAACTGTAATGAGTTATGGTGCAAATATCGATTGTTTGTGTCACACACACACACACACACTCTCTCTCATAAGAACATAAGAACATAAGAATGTAGGAACACTGCAGAAGGCCTACTGGCCCATAAAGAGGCAGGTCCTTATCAAAACGACATCTACCTAAAAACTACTCAAGAAATAACTCCCATACCCCTTGACACCAATCAAACCCCCCCCCCACTCATATATTTGTCCAGTCTCTTCTTAAAGCTACCCAGGTCCAGCCTCTCCCCACACACACACACACACACACACACACACAAAACACACACACACACACACACACACACACAACACACGAAAAAACACAAACACACAACACTCTCACACACAAAACACAAACACACACACACACCCCAAAACCACACACACACACACAACACACACACACACACAACACACACCCCCAACCCCCCCCCACACACACACAACACACCATAAAACACCACACAACCCCACAACACAAAAAACACACACAAACACACACACACACAACCACACAACACACACACACACACACACGGGGCCCGAGCTGAGTATCGACCCTGCAACACAAAAGGTGAGTCAAAACACACACAGGAGCTTGCACTCGACCCGAACCTCAACTTGGGAGTACCCCACACACACACACACACACACACACACACCAACACACACACAAAACAACACACACAAACACAACAACACACACACACACAGCACACAACCCCACACACACCACACACACACACACACACACACACACACCCACAAAACACACACAACCACACACAACAAGCTAAGAGGATGTCCTACGAGGGAGGTTAAAGGGGGAAAAACCTGACGACACTGGAGGGCAGGAGAGATGGGGGGGGCATATAACGACCTACAAAAAACGAGAGGATTGACAAGGGGGACACAGACGATGTTCCAGAGATTGGAACAGTAAACAAGGGGACCAGTTGGGGAAGCTGAAGACACAATGAAACCAGGGGGAAAA